>JAWNLY010000201.1:2510000-2752500 GCA_035042045.1 Drosophila melanosoma | reverse complement strand
TTACAAACAGTCTTGGGTGTGTGTGCCAAAAAAAATAAAATCCAACACAAAATCCAACAGAAATCAAAATAAAAATTAAATGAAAATCAAAACTTTTCAATTGCTTCTTACGCAAAGGAATTAAGAAACTTACTTTTTTTTTTTGTATTCCTAAGCTGAATTTTTAAACGATAAAATTTCAAAGATAAAAGCCAACTCAAGTTTAAGCTCTGAAATTTCAACGAAACAATTTAACTTTTTTCACGGCAGAAACAGTAGCAAAAAATTTGAAAAAACATAAAGCTGAATACAAGGAGATCAAAGCCATTTTGGCCAACTAGTGAAACACAATCAGCCAAAGAGAATAGATTATATCAAAATATTCATATTACTAACGCACGAAACTAAATGAATAGTCATGGCTCAAATTGCTCAATGTTAGCTGAAATATTTGGTAACAAAAAATTAAATTAAAAGGTTATTCTAGCTGTGAAACCTGAATTAATGTTGGGGCAAGTTGGAGTGCTCTTAATTTGGACAGTGCAGCTTAAAATGAATAACAGAAAGGCAAATGTCAGCGCTGAATGAAAAAACAATCGCGAAATGCGAAAGGCGCAACTTTTGCAAACCGCGATGTGTGTGGCGAAAACAATAACAGGATGGTTAAATGGATAGGGGGGGGGGGGGGGACGAGGGTGTGAACGTAGACGTAGACATATACATGGACGTGGACTCAAAGGACGACAACAGCGATGCATGACTTCCGGTTTTTGTTGGCGCGCTAGTATTTTCCGTGTCCTGCCAGCAGAGCCAGCAGTTGCGTGTCGCATATGCACATTTTATTTATAAACTCGTCCTTTCTCGCCACAAAATAAGTAGCTGAATAAAAAGCGTCCAGCTTCGAGCACCTTAACGCGACAGAGTTCCCTCCAGGCTACTGGGCCCCCTCCCCCACCCTACCGGTTGGGGATATATCGCTGCATGTGCAGCGATAAAAGTGGTAAAATACTTATCAAGCTCAAGCCGGATGTGCACAGTGTCAAACAGCAGGGGGATGGAGGTGTGGCACTGAGAATGGCAGCGGGTGCAGCAGCAACAGCAGCAGCAGCAGCAGCAGCTGCTGCAAATACTTTTTATAGTGACTGTAATATAAGCAGTAGTTTAATGCATAATTGAAAAGCACGCAAAGTTAAACAATGGAGGCGGGCTCAAACGGAAACGAGACCGGAAAATATACGTTACTCACTAGAAATTCAAGCAAACTCAAATACTGTTACACTGCAATCACAATCACAGAATCTTTGAAAGTTGAAGTTTAACTTTAAATATTTTGTTCGACCTAAATATTTACATTTATGTGAACATAAATTAAAAGTTGTTCAACAAAAGTCATTGAAATGTGGTCATTCTTTAATACTGCTTTTGCTGATTTAAATGCCCCATTTTTTTTGCAGCAGTGTATCCAAGAAGGGGACTTCACTTCACTGACCATGTTGCTCGAGTTTGACTTAATTTACGAGTGAAAATACAAGACGTGACGTTAGAGATGGCCAGGGGGGATAAAAAAAAAAAAAAACTCTTGGGAAATTTTGTGTCAAATCACAATTTAATGGCAATCAACATTTTTTTTTTTTTTTTTTTTTGCTATTTCGCACTTGCTTGCACTTGATAATGGTAATTATTTAACAATAAGTGTGCAATGGAGCACGAAAGCAGCGGAGCGGAGCGCTAATGAACTGTGTAATGTTTTTACAATTATTCGCGATTGCAAGCATGAATTGAAAAGAAAACACACACACACACAAAAAAACCACAACAACAAGAACAACAATAAAACTCTCAAACAAAATGCTTAGGTTTGAGTGGAGCGATTTAGGAGCGGTTCAAATTGTAAGTGTGTGCAAAAGCAAATATGCGAATAAATGCTAATTGAATGCCCACTTTAGTCAAATCAGGCTAAATCGGCGCTTAGTGTCACACTTGGAATGCACTTACTGCAAAACTCCTCTCTCTCTCTCTGTCTCTCTCTGTCTCTCTCTCTCTCTCTCTCTCTCTCTCTCTGTCTCTCTCTCTCTCTCTCTGTCTATCTCTTTCCCATTGTGTCTTGTTGGCTCTTGCTCCTCTGGCGCACAGACATCAAACATTACTCGTCTTCATCCGGCAACTGCACAAACAAAACGCGCTATAAAATGTAAAAATACTGCCAAAGTATGCAAAGCTGCTCATAAAAACACTCAAAAACTAACGTGCATTGCAGTCAAAGCCAACAACGCAACTCTTGGCTACTGTTGCCTGGCTGCTTGCTCTACATACACCCCCACGCACCCCCCCCCCCCCCCCCCCCCTTCTCTTCTTGTTCTTTTGTCTGCGCTTCGGTCTATGGCTGTGTGTCTGAAGCTAGTAGCTACTTGCTTAGCTGCTTCCTGCCGCCTTTGCATGCCCGCTCGCTTCCTTCCTGAAAATCCATCAGCGCTAATTTTGCATATTTTACTTGGCTGTTACTTTATTTTTTTTTGTTTTTTTTTTTTTGGTTGTTACGCTCTCTCCACTTTATGCGCTGTTATTTGGCTTAGTCGAGGTTTGTGACTTGTGTTTTCACAGCCGTAGCCCAAAAGATACTTTTAGGCAATCCGGATTCTGTGGCCTTGTGCCCACTCGCGGCACAGTTCTGCCCACAGCTCGACTCAACTCGGATGATGAATTATGTGCGCCACGTACGTTATTAATAATTCCTGTCCTGTCAACAAATACATTGTGCTACATTGGCCCACATCACACCTAACTCTGTCGCCATCCTCTCTCTCTCTCTCTCTCTCTCTCTCTCTCTCTCTAAGTATATGCCAATTGTGTCTATGGGCCGTTCCACATTGCGTATGCGTAATATGTTTATTTTCAACGCTGCGGCCAGAAATTTATTAAGCATCTGATGGCGCAGCTCAAACCGCATCAACCACAACAACAACAATAACATAACAAAAAAAAAACTCAAATTGAAGGAGTGGGGAGTGGGGAGCGAAGAGTGAATAGAGGAGTGAATCACTGTGCCCAGATGAGATGTGCACACATATGACGCAAATCACGTTTAAGCACAACACATGACGGACGGACGCCATTTTGTAACTTTCGATTTAACTGTAAAGCATTTTTTGAAACATGTTCAATAGGGCTTCAGTGAAGCTAAGCCAACAAATTGAATATTAAAATATTAATTTAAGGGATATATTTTTTGGTGTTACTCTTAGTTTTCATGCAGTGAACCAATATATTTATAGCTATCACGATTCAATCACGTTAGCAGCCATGTAGCAGCTGCCATATTGCGCATACGTCGCGTGTTCTGTTGCGTCATAGGGGCAGCTGGACTGAGTTCTTCAGCTCCTTGCTGAGTGCTGTGTGCTGCGAGAGCTGAGAGCTGAGAGCTGAACGCTTGCCACGTTTGTTTGCACATTGTATTGAGTTTCAAGTGCAAAAGTTAATTGCTTGAAAAATTGAACTCAATCAATTACAAGGACACACAACGCGTGTGTGTGTGTGTGTGTGTGTGCGTGGGTGTCTGTGTGTCTCTGCTGGCGCGTATGTAAGTCGTCGGCTCCTTTGAGCTACAGTTTAATTAATCGTACAGATACATCCACACACACAAACACACACACACACACATACACATCACATGCACACACCCTTTTGAGTATACATGAGTAAACACTCCACTTAATATTAGCAATTAAATTTTAATATATGTTTCACACTCTTATAAGCGCCTGTTATTCAAGGGGTTCTTTCCATATATATATATATTTTTTTTTTTGTGGCATTCTTTTGGCAGGTAATTTAATAACGTAAATGTAATTAAATTTAAGAGTTCTGTCAGTTTTCGACAGAAATTTACTAATTATATGTAGTAGATATGCTGTCCATATTTGCATTTGAATGCACAAAACAACTACTGACAGCAAATCAAATGTCGGTAGTTTTGCAGGCGGCACAACTGGGCCAACTGGATAAACAGAAGCTGCACATTAATTTAATATCCATGTGTTAAGCACACACATACACATACACACACACACATATACAACGGCAAACAAACACTTGTATGTGCAGAAGCCAAACAGAGCGCAACAAATAAAGAGACAAGCAACAACAATAATAACAACAACAATAATAACAACAACAATAATAACAACAACAATAATAACAACAACAATAATAACAACAACAATAATAACAACAACAATAACAACAACATCTTGAGTTAGCAGCAAACTTGACACAAAGATACAAATGCTTACACACACACACACACACACACACACACACTTACACACACACACTTATTGAGGTGAACTGGTTGCATTTATTAAGTGCTTATTGTTCAACAACATATTTAACATCTAGGCGACAGACAATGCAATAAAGTTGAAATTAGTTCGGGCAATAATTTCAGGTGAACATCCGGAGGCAATGCAAACGGGCTCATCCGGCTGCCAGTACAGTTGGCTGACAATTGTCATGCTGTTGGCTCTCGTGCTCGGTTACAGTCAGCGGCAGCAGCAGCATTGTGCTGCCACACTCGCCACATGGGGCAGTTGCAGCAGACATGCTCTCATTCTCGCGGCCAGTGACAGTGACATTAAAACAACAACATCAACTGCAGCAGCAGCAGCAGCAGCAGAAGCAGCAGCAGCAGCAACAGCGGCAGCGGCATCAGCATCAGCAACAACAACAACAACAGCCACAACAGGAGCTGCCACTAAACGTGCCCTTGAGCTGCCCCCATCGGTAAGCAGTAGCTGCCGCGAGGCATGCCACACCCACGCGAAACGCAGCTGCCACAGATGATCGCTTGAAGGCTTGGTAAGCAGCGTTAACTAATCTATTTTGTATCCAAATATCTACACTTTATGTATATGTATATGTATATGTGTATGTGTGTGTGTGTGTGCGTATGTATGACTGCCTGGGCTAGCTAAGCACTTAACTAGTTAAGTCTATTAAGGCCCACTTGCCAGTTCTAAACTTGCAATTCACATATTATAATTAATTAATGATGGCTCAGCATCGTTGCATAATCCTCACACAAAGAGCGAATAGATTAACATTTAATGTGTATTTTGTATAGTTGCAATAAGCAAGCATGTAAATAACTAACGTAAACACATTAACATAATTGCAACATCAAATGTATCGCTTAACAATAAATAAGCATATAAAAAAAAAAAAAAAAACAAATAAGCAAATAATCTAGACATTTTAAATATGATTGCGCGTTGGTGTATTTAATAATTAGATAAAGAAACAAAAAAAAAAAAAAACGAAGCAGCCACAGAAAAATTAATACTAATGCAAAAGTAAAATACAAAAAAATATATATAACTCGGTCATTGAGTGGCCATAAAAATAAATAAATTAATTGCCATATCATGCAAATAATTGTGCAGTAAACTTTTTCCACACCAGCGGCAAATTTATCCTATTTTTTTCCACCAATAAATACCAATTAATTTATAATTTGAATAAAGCAATCAAACAAGAAATAGGCCACTTAATTGAACCTAAAAAAAAAAACTCTAAAGATGTTTTGTGCTAATTATCATAAATCCTTTCATTTCCACTGCTAATTGTATTTTAAAATTGACTTTTATTATGTCAAAATTGTGCCATCAAAACTTATGTGCTGAGTTCAATTGCGTCGTTTTTGGAATTTAATTTTTACTTTTAATTACATTTTTGCAACATTTAATACAAATAATAGTTTTGCAATTACCACTCGGCATATTCAATTGTAACATTTATGAAATAATTAAATTTAGCAATTGGTTGACAATGAGAGTTTGCTAAGTTAAGCGCCACACAAATTCCGCATAAATATTTTCATCAAATGCGATAGAAAAATAGAATTTTCTATTTATTTATTTCGTTAAACACAAATACAAAAAATATCTCAATAATTGGTCACAATATTATTTAAATTTGTTAATGTAATTAAAATCTGATGGCTGCGCGTTGTGATTTAAAATTTGACTACAATTAAATTAAAATTAAATCTAATCTTAGGTCACATTATAATTTATAATCAATGTTATTACTGCAATGCAGGCAATTATAATAATACTCATAACCGTTTACTTTTATTCCAATCAACATAAATTGTAACAATAATGTTAGTCACACAATATAAATATATATATATAAATACATACATATGTCTGGTTAATTGTAATATAATATATATATATATATATATGTATATATATATAATTATATAATACAGATGAGAAGCTCTATGTACAAAGTATGTAAACAACTTCCCTTATTTGCCTTCAACTTTTAGTTATAATGTTACTCCATGGACAAAAATAAAAAAAAATAAACGATAACTTTCCCATTGTCATCCCAATTCCGTCAAGTGTAAAATGCATAACTAACCACATAAATTTAAATACTCAATCAAAATGTAAAACGTTTAAAAAAAGCTAATAAAAAAATAGATGTACTTCAATATAAGTGTATGTAATACCAATGCCAGCCAATTTGTATCTGTATCTCAGCATTTGGCAATTACGAGGCATTTGATGGGTAGTATTAATACACCAAATTATGTTAATTCCAGTTTTATAGTAGGTCATCAGACAAATGCAAATTCCTGTAAAATATATATTAAAGTTAATTAGAACTTTGTGTGTAACAGTGAAAGGGTGTGTGTGTTTGTTAGTATGACTGCAATTTCCCCATAGACATATAAGCTATCTATATATACTTAATACACTTAATATAATAAACATGCATAGTTATTAGTTATGCGTTTAAATAAAGCAATTGATATGGATGAAACGAAACTTATTTATATTTAAACAAACACTTTTAACTGTTGAAAACAAAAAACAAAAAAAAAAAACAAACAAACATACAAGTAAAAAAGAAAAATAAAACATAACGCTTTAGTCAAAATATTTATTATAATGTAGTACTATTATACAATTTATAACTGGGCAGTCGAAATCAATAACAAAAACAAATGAACACGCTCGTAAGCATGACATATATAATATATAGATGCATTACAACAATAACAAATACATAGGACAAACAACAACAAAAGCCATATGCAAATGTCGCCAGTAAAATGAAAAAAAATAAATAAAAACTACGAAATAATATTTCCATTAAAAAAGAAAACAAAAGCTAAAATTGTGAATTTGTTGTTTTTTGTGACATGTGCAACAACAACAAAAACAACTATGTATATTAAACTGTGCAAAACGAAGAACGATTAAAGAATTTTTTATTTAAAAAAAGATGCAATTTACGTGTTTTGATATTTTTTTGATTTGGCTGGCTTACAAAACAAATTGAAAATTGATAGCTTAAATCATGCGTTTCAGAGACTTAATTTCTTTGATATGATCTACTTAATTATTTATGCAAAACTATATTGCAATGCAGCAGCTGACAGATCCACAGAACTTACCTTCCTCCCGCTTCTTTGACAAACCCCGTTCTGCTCACAGCTCTAGGAAATACCCAACGACAGGCGAAGAAATTATAAAATAAGCTGCAACGTATGCGTGTGTCACATGTAATCTCAGGATTATAGACACCAGCAACAGCCACCAGGCAGCCCAGCCCAGCACAGCACAGCAAAGGACGAAACCCTTATTCGAACACCACCAGGCGGCTGGCAGATGGGTATACTTGAAAACTAGGTCAGCAAATAAATCGAAGGGGCTTATAAGAGGACAACTAAGAAATCAACATTTGGCTAACCGAAATGTTGCGTTCGCTTTGCATTTAGGTAGCAACTCTAAAAATGCATACAAATGTGGTTAGCAGATTTTGAAAATACAAGCATGCGTCTTGAAATTTTAGCAAATTTCAACAAAGCGCATATTTTGAATTCTGGAATTCTGGGAATGTAATTGATAGAGACTAAGTGAATATTAAATTTAGTGATTTAATTTATTGGTCCTAGATGCGCATATTAAGTAAATGTAAAATTTTCTTTTTGGATTTTTCCTGGACTCTACAAAAAAAGTTGGCCAAAAATTACAGAATCTATAGTAAATTTGGCCATTTAAAGAGCTATGTGTATGTCCATCGCAGCATAGAAGAAAACAATAAAAATGGCAAAAGTTCTTCAAACAACTGTTCAATTTTTTTATATAGAACATGTTTAGCAATTTGGACGTCCCGTTATAGGTGCAGGCGACTCTTGTGTACAGCATATTGTACTTTCGACTCGACTTTAACAGAAATCTGGTTGGTCCTCGCGATTCTAATATACATTGTTTTCAAAAATCTGTATTTATTTGGTTGAGCTAAAACAACTTTTTTGTCGCCTGCTTGCCCATAAAAGTATGCTGTAGTTTTTTGCATAAGTTCAGTTTAGGTACAGCAAAATAATATGAGTCAGTAGAGCATGCATTAGCTATCCTTAAGAGCAGCCCGTAAAGAAAATTATGTGGAATGACCACATTACAAGTCCAACAAAAGAAAAAGAGTGTTTTAAATACAACAACAATGTATTTGCTGCGCAAATGAAAAATGAATTTATTAACAGCTCCAAAAGAATGCTGCACAATAATTACTGGGTGCACCTAAAAGTATGCAATAGATAATTCATTGTGTATTACTTACAGGCAGAAGCCACACCCACTCTTGAATCTGAATAATATATTCGTGTATTCTATTTAAAGAGTATTTGAATAAAAAAAATATGCGCTTAATCAAATAGCATCAGCTTTAAGTTTTAGATGCAAAAAACAGGTAATCAAATCTCATTGAAATATCGAAATACAAACCTCAATAATGAGCTCACACGCAAAATGGTTAATGCAAAAATATGAGAATGAGACAAGCCGCAAAAGGAGAATGAATAAAATTAAATTGCGAGAACAATTTGCGAACGCACGATTGCAGTTGAGCGCAACGTAACTGTAATTCTATTAAAATTCACCACAAAGCAGTGCTAATCCTTCTGCATGTCCGCGTGGTAAATATAATCAGGTTGTCCGCAAAATGGCCACATGCAAACCAAATTCGCTTTAGGACACACAATATAGGACAGAATTTGGAATTTGTTTTGTGACTGCGTTGGCATAAAAATCTCTTTACGCTTGCCTGACTCCAAATTGATGGGCGCTGCTTATGCAAATTTTTGTGGTTGCCTAAGCAAGCGTCGCAGCGACTGTGCTGTTGGTTATCCCTGCGCTTCTTGACGGACATGGCCAACACCATGTAATTTTGGCCTGATAGATTTTATTTAATGGCCTGGCATTAGCCACATTTGTTGCCCAGCAGCAGCAGCAGCAGCCGCCGCAGTCAGCACCATTCACGATATTGATTTGAGAGCGGTCGTGACACCAACAATGCCAACAACAACAACAATTACAACAATAACTAGTAGGCCTGAATTTTTAAGCTGCTCACTTAAAGTATAAACATAGTAATAGGCACATGGGCATGTGCACACCCACCCACACATAGGCACACACAGACAAGCACATACGCGAAACAAGGTTGAGCTCAGTATTTGACATTTATTACCGCCACAATTTAGCAGCTTTCATGCGCTAATTTTACAGTACATTTTTGGAGTTGAGAGCTGAAAGCATTTTATGGCTACTAATTTTTAGCCACAGTGCGCCAGTTGTATAAATAACCAGAAAGATAAAGCCCAAAAACTTCGAATTGTTCAAATTTGTATGCTCTTTTGATAATTCTAGAGTCGAACACAATTAAAAGTTTTAGCAGGTAAAATATAGACAACTGAACTGATTGCAACTTGCGCCATTGTTTGAGCTTTTTGTCTTAAAATTTATTTCGTTTTATGCTATTAGAAGAGGATTCCTTAAAATGACTTAACTCCCAAAACTTAAAATTGCTTAACATTAAATATTTGTAGTAGTTCCTAAATGTGACAATAAATAAACATAAATATTCAAAATTATTAGTTAAATAAATATGAGCAATTTAGTGCTTATTTATAGAGCATCCTTTCATGTTCAATTCTCATCCTTGGTGACCTGACATTATACATTCATTGTGTAATGCAGCGAATGATAAAAGTGCCCAAAGCGATAATACATGAATTTGTGTCTAATAGTTTTGTATGCATTTTTACAGCAGATTTATGGTTAGTGTGTCTGCGGCTGTATGTGTGTGTGTATGTGTGAGTGTGTGTATAAATTGTCAAGGACTGTGGGTGTTTTGGTTCAGGTCATGGTGGGGTGAAAAGTGGAAAGTGGCTGCTGCAGAGCCGCATGAAATGCCAGTTGAATTATAGACCATTTGAATGAAATTATTTTAATTGCGTAAATCACTTTGCAGCCAACCAGAATTCAACAAAGCTGCGGCATTTGGGGCAGCATATCAATGTGTGTATGTGTGTGTGTTTGTGTTTGTGTGTGTATGGGGCACTTATTGGCTCAATCTCATTGTATTTTCGCAGCTTTTTGGTTGCTTAACTGTGCCAAATGAGGAGCGAAAGGGCAATTGCAGTAAAAAGAGGCATGCCTAAGGGGTGGGTAGGGGTGCATTGGTGCAAGAGAGTGTAGTTTTTGAATTTGGAAAACTAACAAAATAACAACACTTGAAAATTTAAATAAATATTTCAGCTGGCATATTTACACTCCATTCCTGAGTAATTGTTTTCGCTACGTTAACTACACAAATAAATGCTGGCAACAGTTGCTGCAGAGGCTAAAAAAAAAAAAATAAACAGGCAGAGAATTCATTGCACGAAAAATTTTAATTAAATAAATACAAGCCTAAAGCCAAAACTATGTTAATTTCAATATTGTACAAGTTAAGACTTTATATATATATATATTTAAATATAATGGGTATTCAAAGAGCGGTCAATGAAATATTATTGCAATGGCAACCATAATTTGTCAAAATTATCGGAAATATTATAAATTAATTTCTGTTTAGTTTGCAACTAAAAAGCCAAAATACAATTATTGTTTGTCATACATTTCGTATGCATGATATGAAATCTATGTACATATATATATATATAAATAAAGGAGAACATACACTCAACATTTAAAGTGTTAATAAATATGCAAAATGCATTCCATAATTTATGAAATATTCGTTGGCAATTGCATTAATAATACATTGCAACTTTCCTAAAATAAAACTTTTTCAAGCACTCATTTTGTAAACTTTCTCACAAAGAGTTTGATTTTGATTTTTATTTTTTTTTTTTGCCATTGCTGCTGCTTCTGCTGCTGATTTGGACAGTTGCTTAGCGCTCTGAGGCGTGACCCTCGAACACTTTGCTTTGAATATGAATTGCTGCAAATATGCTTGCAGGATATTCTCTGGCACAAAAGCTAACAAAACACTTTGGGAAAAAAAACTACTCAAGTTGACCTCTTCCCCACTTTGGACACCCTCTCAATTGGCCCCCCCCCTCCCCACAATTCTGATTATTGTGTTGTGCCGTAAGTATTTGACTTGGGTTTGTTTAGCTTTTGAGTGGTTATTGTTGTCACTGAAGCATAATGCATGCCTGAGCGATATAAAGATATGCGATGAGATGCGAAGCGAAACGACGTCGAGCATGATAAATGGCAAGGCTTAGACACCAAATAAAGCCTGAAAGCCTGCCCCATATGTCCTTTGAACTTTCTACTAAAAGCATATTTTGTCAGACAGCAGACAGCTAACAGCTAACAGCATTCAACTGTGCTTAGCCTTAAGCATCCTTAAAATAGCTACACGGATTTCAATCCGCAGGCGTTGATAGTTATCACCAATATTTCAAGAAAATTGCGTAGTTATTCAGTCCAATTATTTCCAAGAGCTACAAACCTCAAAACATCACTTGTTGCAAGTAAGCTTATTATTCATTTTCCCAAGCTGAGGTAAAATATTATATTCAGGACATATTTAAAGCAGCAAGTATATCCTTTTACCGTTTTCGACCTATTTCAGGTCCTTTCTATGGGTAACTTTTCTAAGGACTCAGTGTTATATTGCCAGAGCAGCAGCTCTGTTAAATGCGGCTAGAAACTTGGCTAGCATAACAGTAGCACTCAACGAATCTGTAGTTAAATACCTAACGAATTTAGCTCACTTAACGAAAGTTTTTTGATTGCTTCTCAGTCACACTTTCTACGGACACGCTGTTATACAGCCAGAGCAACAGCTATGTTAAATATGTTTTAAAATGTTCCTAGCATAACGAAATACAGCTTAACATAACTCAACGAATGTTATTTGCTTACTAAATTTTAACATATATGTAAACAACATACAGTGTATGTTATGAACGGATGAACGAGTGGCGTATACTTGGTTCATGCATCGGCTAAATTGCCCAGCACCAAAAAGTAAGCATACTTTTAGGGGCATAATTTAAACAAACGATATGAAAGAAATTACAAAATCCTTAATTTCTCAGAAACTGCAAGGACAAAAAAGAGAGTGAAAACATTGCGCATATTTGGTGCTTGTCACCCAATACATTTTAATGGCCATACATTTTTGCAGATGTTTCGCATTTTTACTATAACTTTTTTGAAGCCTAAAAGTATTCCTGGTTCCCAAAAGAGGTTTTATACTATAGAAAATAATGCTCGCTTTTGGGCTTTTAATGAACTAGTAAAAAAAAAATAATATGTGAAGGCAAGTTTGCGCATATATAATTGTGTTAAATAAAGTAACTGATGCATGAAAAATATATAAAATTGTATTTGTAAATTAGTACGAATTTATCTATAATTTATTATTATTATTGTTATTTTTTTTTTTAAATTTAAAAACCTTTTTTTATTTTATTTATATTGTACTTTTTATTTTCATACTTCTTAGTATCCTCAATATTAGAATGTAGGTTTGATTACATTTTTGAGTAGACTTCAGTTAAGATAAAAAGCATAGTCTTAATTTCTGCACGAGTTTACTCCAAATACTAAGATACTTCTGCCTTTGTTTGGCGTTTCTCAGCCCAATAAGTTACACACGCCCAAAACTCGGGTTGTGACACATACAATATTAACGAACATGCAGCATTATTGTGTGGCGCTGCTGTTGGTGTTGGCGTAAAGGCCAAGTGCCACTGCAATTTGTTTAAGACAAGATTTGGTGGGCGTTTTGAGCGCGTTCTTATAGCCACTGTTTAGCGGAACCAAAAGTACAGGATATGATATATTTATATCGATCGCCACAATCGATTAAAGCGTATAAAGTCGCGCCGGCGCCGTTAGTCATAAATAAAATGACTGCCAGTCAGCCATTTGGACGGAACAGTCAGAATAGAAACACGCTCAAAACTCAACACTTAATAGTAAATTTGCTCAGTCACAAATGCATTAACAACGCCCAAATGCGACTGCAATGTTGGCTGTGGGAAAATCGGAATGGCTAAAACGATTGCTGGCCGGGCTCAGAGCACTCGGCCCCGCCTGTCAGCTGCTGACGCAGTTGACCGATCGCTGTGGCTGCGGCGGCCGCTGCTTGGCTTTTGACCTTCGCCAGTGCTCTGCTGACGCACTAACACGAATGCAATTTGGCCAATAGTAGTTCGTCAAAAACGCTGTAAGCTGTAATTAAACAAATGCAGAACCACAAACTGACAGTCAAAGTTTTTTTTGAGCAGCAAAACGGATTTCCATTCTCAACTAATTTATACTGCACACCAAAAGTATAAATATATCTTGGCTGCCACATTAGAATGCAAATTGGTAATTAAATCTTGATCAGATTTTTGTTTTGTTTTTTTTTTTTTGCAATTGCTGATGTTGTTGTTTGCATCACAACAAATTGTGTGCAAACTTGACTTTGATAGCCACAGCTGTCGGAGCTTGTAAATTATGGAATTATGATACAAACATGTCAATTTGTTAAGTGTTCAATTTCTGTGAGTTTCTCACGATTAATGCTTTGCTCCAAATCATATTAATCAATTAGTTATTATGTGGTTATTGTTTAATTTCATGAGAGATACCGGCAAAACAATTATTAATTAAACGAATTTAAATTTTAGTTAAATTTACCTCTATGTCAACCAGCTGTGTTCCAAAATTTGTTTGATCTATTAATCTTTGTTAAGCCATCGAAACGACCTTGAAATGACAAATGAGAATGTAAAAAGAAAAAAAAACAATATTACATGCGCATAGTGTAATTTTATTTAAGTTAATTAACCATATAGTGTTTATCACCGAATCGTCGGAGCCAAGTGTATTGGTCTAAAATCAAGGTCAGCTCAACACGTTCGCAGCCAATTAATTAACCATATCTGACGAAAGTAAAAGCAAACAAATAATATAATTAAATACACACGTATCTGAGTCAGCTAATTCAGTTGTTAGTGTTTCCCGTTGATAGCACTTTCAAAAAGTTGGGCGATTATAAATAAGCTGATCAACAAATCGTTAAGAATTAATTCAAATTGGGCTTGCTCGAAATAAATTGAAATCTTAAAGTTGCACTTAACACAAATTGCGCAGACTTTGCTGAGTGGAGGTGGTTCGATTTGCCATTTCTCACCAGTGGCAACGGCTCCAATCCTTAGCCATATTCTCATGCCACACAATGGTGGCGCATGTAACGTTGCAACCAAAAAGCAAAAAAAACAACGACAACAATTGCAATTGTTTTGTTTTTTTGTATTGTTTTTTTTTTGTTTTTTTTTTTGCTGCTGCACCAAATATGCGCGATTTTTATTGTCTTGCAAAGGTGTTCGTTGTTGGTTGTTGTTGTTGTTGTTGTTGTGATTGTGAATTCTCAAGGCATGCAACGGCATTGACAAGGCCATTAGTGTACTTACTTGTGTGGCATATATGTGGAGTGTGTTTGTGGTGTGTTGTATGATTGCCACTTGATGTCTTTCTTTTGGCTGCTTGTGGCATTTTTGCCTTAAATCGTGTAATTTTATGCTCTTAGGTGATTTTGCATCACCTCATAAGCCAAAATGAGCATAAATCATATACAATTAACATTAATGGCGCACATATATCATTGTTAGTTACTTTGAGCCCATACGAATTGTCTTAAACGAAATAAGTAGAACTGGCTTTTAAAGAAAATAATATGTGTTCGTGCCGGAAAAATTATAGTCGATTAATGCTTACAAAACGATTGGAGATATGAGTTTTAGCTAGAATGTAAGGCACATAACAAAAATATGCAATTTATTTACATATGCAAATACATAATTATGGTGCTTGAATAGAAAGTAAAAGTTGTAATTATCCAGATTATAAGCTGAGCTTAATTTCCTGTATAAATGTTGACAAAAAAAAAACATAAAAAATAACTTTCAAGACATTTTCTCACAGCTAAAAGTCATTTATAAGTGATAAATTTATATAATTGCAATCAACTTGAACTATGCACATGACTTTTCTACACACAATTTCAGCACGTTGCAGGGACCGGTTAACCCAGACTCACACACACACTCGCACACAAGTACACATACAGAAATCAGCAGAGACCGGGGCAAGTTAATGAATGACATAAATGCGGCAACAAAAACCAACAACTTTGCACTCCACATTTCATTCATAACGGAACCGTGCGTAAGCGTGCGTAACTTGTTTCGTTTTGACTGAAAATGTCAACGGGCCTTGGCAATGCAACGCAGCTGGCCAAACAACTTACAAATAAGTCGCAAATAACACGAGAAATACACTAAAAGTAATTACTTGCCATGCTCAAAATTTACCCTTACCGATTTGTGTCAAACATGTTAATGTTGTTTGTGGGTTAAAAGGGCCATAATTTCACAGCGGAATAACTTTGTCAAAGCATAAGACAGTGCTCTTTATCGATGATTTGCCCTCTAGAAGATAAATACATTTAAAATTGTAAGTTTGCCCCTCCTAGAAGATAATAAACATTTAATATTGAAAACACTTTTCTAATGAGGGATTAATGTTATATAATCTCCCATAACTTTGTCATAAATGCTAAGATTTTTTAAAACTGGGGTTTTTAGAATATGCCTTAAAAACGCAATGAAAATTTAACATCGATTCTAACTGGAAAATTATGTTACATAATATCCCAAATAATCGAATTAGGATGGTTCCAAGCTTGGCATACAAAGAACTTTGTCAAACATTATATAGATATATAGATTAATACTGCATTTAAAGTTAGAAACACGATTTTTGATTCTAGTTAATTACAAGCTGGATGACCTAGCTAATATGCTCGTTGTATAAAGAATTGAAAACATGATAAATTGCTTGCAGTGCGTGCTGGCTGTATATATTATATATACATATATATTCATACATGGACATTTCAATTCTATTGGCTGGCCGAAACAAGTTCGTTGCCTAAGTCATTTGTATGTGATGCGATTTGAAGGCAAAGTATGCGAAATGCCAACTTAAAATGCCAACAAGTAAGTTGGCCTTGAACCAATTAACGTCCATCTTTTTCACACCATGTTTTATCACAGCGGGAGCAAGTCAACATGTTGTTTAATGTGCACAACTTTTAGTTGTAATTGTTGCTATTTTAATGAGCTAATTATGAGAAGAGCAACAATTGCAAAAGTGACATAGCTTAAAATATTGCAACATTATTGCGCTTCTTTGCTGCTGTTCCAGCTTGTGGATTGAGCCATATGTTACAGTGGGCCCAAAACAAGCATTTAAATCATAGCCGGCTCATTAATCATGCAGCAGTCAATGTTAAGAAAAGAAACACAACAGTTTTTTTCAACTTGCCAAGTTTCTCCAAAGCACTCTGGAAATCAAAAAGTTAATTTAATTTTATAATATTAAAACTGAAAGTGTTGCTCAAATTATAAGTTTAGAACTACAGCTTAGCACGGAATCAGATTTATCTTCGGGCGTTTTTGGCCAACGCCTTTGAAAATACAATATATATATTTAAAATTGATATACAATTATTTGAGGTGTGTGTGAATTAGCTTTTGTTTAATGTAATTAATGATCCATTAGGCGCTAGAATTGGGTAAAAAAAATAGAAACCAATTTGAGTTAGTCTTCAGATCAAAGAAACATCACTTCCTCATTCAGTTTAAAAACTCATTAATTTTTTGTGTTAAAATACGCATAAATTTGTTAAAAAAAAATAAAAACTTATTAAATATATATAATTAACACGCACACAGAAATAGTTACATATTTTTCATATGAAAGAATGTCTGCTTGCCAACCAACAAAATTCACGTTTGTTGGCCAAATCTTTTGTTTGCCCAGACGTCACAAACACATTGCCCCTTAAACAATAATGCCACATAATGTAGCTGCAACGTGAACTAGCGTCGTATCCATTGTAATTTGCACACTTGGCTGAAAAGCACATTCACCCACTAACCCACAATTGCATTGGATAATAGTTAGCTCAACTTGCTTGACGAGTTTTTCCCATTTTCATTCACTCATTTTCCGAAGGCACTGTTTGCCCCAGCCACACCCAATTTGAACTAGTTGGAATAAAAAACGAATTTCATTTATGATTGTCTTTCTTAAATACGCTGTCTAATGCAAAGTTTGTATTAGTTTTGTTAAGCGTTTTGTTCGTCGTTTGTTAAGCGATGAACTCAGTAAAACCTTTAAATTAAAAGCTTTTTTTTCTTAATGTTTTATTTCTTGAATCACATAAATAGTCAATGAGTTGATCAAGTCAGTTAGAGTATTCAAGCTTCGTGCTCATCGCTTCTATTTGTTTTTGTTGAACTCCTCAATTTTATGGCCTAAGCATTGCATGCTCTGACAAATTGAAGCATTGGCCAGAATTTGGTTTTGTTTTTAAGCCTGGCCAGAGGCGCAAGTGTGGTAAAAACTCGTGAGCGCCCTGGAAAATGTGCATAAATTGTAGATTGTCCATTTGGATTATTTATTTTTAAATATTTAATGACTTTTTTTCTTAGTCGCTGCAACTGGCAACACCCTCGCAATTGTGTGCGACAAGATTTTGTCTGTCTGTTATGCAAGTCATTTATATTCAAATATATATATATATATATAAATATAACTATGCATGCAACATTCTGCGACTGATCTCTCTTTCTCCTTCGCCTTCTCCTGTACAGCTCCAGTGCTTTTGAAAGTAGCTGCCCCAGTTGTTGCTATGGCAGCTGCAGCCAGCATCGGCATCCAGCATCGGCAGTGCAACAAACTGTCAGTTTTAGTCGCTAGGCTGCTATGCATGACACAAATTGTTAACTAGATTGTTATGTAAGACTTCTCTCTCTCTCTCTATCTCTATCTCTCTATACCCCTCTCTGACTCAGTTTAATCAAAAGGCAAGCCGGCTCTAGCTCCAAGTACAGCTCCAATTTCCAGCTGCATGCAAAAATAACAATTAGCCATCATTTTGCAGCCGGTAACAAGCAGTGGCCAAAAGGCACACAATTACACGCAAACACACACACACACACACTCAAAGTAATTAAAACTTTGGAAATCTTGACGCAAATTTGAATTGACATTATGTGTGTGAGCTTCAAATTGATGCTAATTCAGCTTGATAAATTATTATATGCCCACTAGACATCCACTAAAAATGGAAGCTTTGTGAATAATAATTGTAATGGCATAAATAAGAATCATTTTGACATGCAAATTGCCCAATAAATCATCCAATTTTGACTTGAAAGTAACCCATGTCATTTTATATATTAGTTTAAATTATGTTTTTGCAGTCTGCTTTTCAGCTAGTTTGGAGTTAAACTCCTTGGAGCTGCCTGTCTACCACCATTAAATACATTGCTTCCAGTTCAACATGAAAAGCGCGTTTGCAGAACACATGTCGAAGAGGGAGCAACATACCACGCAGACGCCGCCTGTGGAACCACCTCAATTGTGTAGCTGGCTGATAACCGAAGGCGATTTATGTGCTGGACACGTTGTTATGGGAAAATTGAATTTACTTAGCTGCGTTTATTGTTTGTTGTTTGATTGTGGTGTTGATGGACGCCCACGCTGTCACATTGCCACGCAGCTGAGGTGTTCCACACACACACAAAAAAAAAACCGAAAACTTGGACTCCAAAGTGTTGGCAGAGTAAAGTACACGACAAGCACAGCGAGAGAGCCCTCAATCTTTGATTACGGCAGTATATAGCCACCACATACACTGTTGTCTGTTGTGTAATCCCGCCAAGCGATTGGCAACAATTGTGCTGTGGTTAACGATAGACACACCGTCGAGAAACGAGGACGCAGTGGGCGTGGTGACTTGATGCACTGATAAACTACTAGCTGGGGTGTCACAGATCATAAGAAGCGGCATGGATCCAAAAAAAACTGAAAAGAAAAAAACTCAGTTGTTGAGACATTATTACCATATGTGGCTGATGATGCCTTTGTGGTCGCTTTGTTGCATCAAAACTGAGAAATTATTTACGTAAGCATGATTAAGTTATAAGTTTGACTTAAAACAAAAATATATATATATATTTAATTCTGCTTTCCAGAAATTCTGAGTTTTCCTTTTAAAATGCAAACTAGACTAGAATTGAACTGATTTAAAATTGAAGCTGAGTAAGTATCGAAAGCATGTTTGTAACAAATAAAATAACAATTTTGAATATTCTATTACAAACTGAATAAGAACTGGATTTCATAAATTTTTGCTAATTTTAGTTATTAATTTTTTGTTTTTTGACTCATTAGCTTTCGTCAAAATTTGACTAACATATTCTTTATATGAAACATTTAAACATCATATTCTTGTAGGAGAATAAACCCATAAACCCAAATCATAGAATAATATAAAATAAAGACATTCTAAAAAAAACATGTTTGGCCTGGGAATTTTCTAAAATCCTACGACATAATTTCAGATAAAACGCTTTTGAGCCGGACATGGAAAAATGTATGCATATCCAGAACCAATGCTTTGGACAGGCAAGGGAGCTGTCGTCATGCGATATTATTGTGTGGAGCAGGTCTAACAATGGACAACGGACCAAATACCAGACCCTAGACAGACCCATGCCATTATCGAGAAACAATAAATCAGCAAACTAAGCCACAAATTCAAATTAAAAAAAAAAAAAACTAAAAATAAAACAAAAGAAAAAGAAAATCAACCAGAACAATGAGCAACACAATAATAAAAAATAGAAAAAAAAAAACAATCAAAATAGAGACAACAACAATGGCAATGCCAGCAATTACAAAAGCATATAAAAGCGAATTCGATACGAAAATCTAAAGCGGAAATTTTGTAAAGCTGCTTATGCTGCAGCTGCCACGCCCACTTGGGGAGTCTAGTGAATGCATTGCGAAAAGACCAAATTCAAATTGTAAGTCAAAATGGGCGGCTCCAGCTGGAATCCGCTTTAGCTCTGGCTCTGGCTCTGGCTCTGGCTCTAAGTCTGACTCTGGTCATGGCAAATTGCCCAGTTTTTTTTTTTTTTTAAATGTTGCTCCACCAGCTGCCCTCCCGCCCTCCTCTCCCTCTCTAGTCTTTTGTTGTCGCGCATTCTAAGTGCCACCCAAGGCCGCTGCGAGTCTCCCGAACAGACACCAAAACACAAACAACGAAGTGCTCGTGATCTACCATATATATTTCGAGCGACATAATTGCGCAGATTATGTTGTATGTTGAATGTTGAATGTTGCAGTTGCTGGGATTTTCCTTCTGCAATTGGACAGCTGATAAGCCGCAACGCCCACAGTTGAGTGGCGACTTTGACATTAAGCTGTCAGTTAGCAAAACTCACAAAAACCAATTTGAATTAAACTAGCAGCAATGGAAAATACTTAAAATTTTTGAGAATCAAAGGCTTCCAGCAACAATGAAATTTAATCAATTTTGAATACAAATTTGACCTTGTGGCAAGTGGGTGCACTTTGAATTTTAGGTCTGAATGTGTGTCGGTTAGATGTGGAGTGACGTGGGGCAGCCAATGAAATTGGTTAATAAACCTGCTGGGTTATGTCAGAAAATAAAAAAAGGTATAAATTGATTGGAAAACTGTGAAACACTAGCTCAGAAATGCAGTTTTTAAGATATACACATTTTAATATTATATTATGTTAAGTTAAGTTGGGTTAAGAATGCCTAGAATAAAGTTCTTAACTAAAAACCACAATTAGATTGACGACCTTTGCAGCATTTAAGTGAAATCTACTGCTAACAAAACAATTTCCTTAATTAAGTGGTTGGAATCATTAAGATAAATCTGACATGGTTATTAAAAAATGTGAAACAAGAAGTACCATGCTGGTATGAGTACGTTTGCTGTAATCGAAATTAATCGTAATATAATATATAAGGACTATTTCTTGTGAAATTATTAATTATTGCATACTTTTGCGTTTTGTTCTGTCAAAACCATTTCAATTGACCAAATAAAGCATATAGCAATTTTATGAAATATATATAAATGAAGATATTTAAAAAAAAAAAAAAAAAACAATCATAAAATTGAGGCATTATAGGAGAAAAATTATTTGATCAACAAATTTATTACAATCTATTCATTATTATTATATATATAAGATATGGGATTGGAGAAGTTTCCTTCGCGCGTTACAAACTTAACTAATTTTGTATGATACTCTACGAAAGGGTACAAGAAGTCTTTGTTATTTTTTTTAAGCGAAGATTTCTATTTGTAACCACTTGTCAAGGTCAGACCTGTAGAAATATATCAATAATTAAATACAGATTTTTTATACAAGCAGACGCAATAATGCGAGTGGCAATTATGATTTGGTTATCATTATTATTTAAAGTTTTGTTATAGTTGCCGCCAAGTCACGAAATATGCGCGCCAATAAGATGCTAATTATCCATTATGTGTAATTAATTTAAATTATAACTTACTGTCTGCTGGTTGATTGAGATTGGTAACGGACAAGCCGATCTGTGCGATGCAATTGCGCAAAGAAAATAATAAAATTACACAAATACAAAGACAAATATTTTTCTGACAGAACGAAAGACACAGGCAACGAACTTGTTTGGCCGTTGCATACATTACAAAACAAAAAAATTTGCCACTCAATCAACGGCAGTGACAACAGCAACGGCAACGCACACAAATTGCTTTAATTGCAACAAATTTTTGCGAGCACTCCGGTATCAAGTTGAGAGGCTCGTGGACATCGCATGTGGGCAAGCACATTGAGATTGCTGCTGCCGAGGCTAGCCAACTGCCTGCCAAACTGCCAAACTGCTGAACTGCCTAACTGCCTAACTGCAATTGCGCGAAATACGTCAACAATTGTTAAGCTCAAGCACCCGCAACAAGAAATATGTATGCCCCAGCCTCAAAACTCCAACATTAATTCCAACTTCAACTCCAACTCCGACAGCGATTCCGATTCCGATTCCGTCTCTGTTTTAAACTAACCAAGAGACGAGTATGTTAAAGTTTTACGCTGGGGCGTTTCTGCGAATCCGGTTGAGGCAACAGAGGTGGTCCAGAAGCAACTTCTAGCCCTGGTCATAAAGTTCCACACATTGCACTTATTGACCGGATCTAATGCGAAACGAGTGCGCAACTGCTGCACGGGTCGGAATAATTAAATGAAAAGGAAACCAACAATATGGCAAAACTGTAATAACTGAAACACTCTGACAACAACAGCAACAACAACAAGAACAAAAGCCACGTCGTCGGCTAAACGACAAAAGTTTGCACAAATTTGTAATTGTCATCGCTGTCTGAGAAAACCAACAACTAACACAAAATATTGGCCAGCACAAGCCACAGTGGTTGCAAAATCACATAAGGAACTTAAACTTAAAAATCTAATAATTAACCTAAATATAATTCGAAATCAAGGCAAACAGAAGTGTAACTAGACTGAAAAGTTGGAGAAGTTCGAGTGAATATATTATATTTAATTTGAAATTAAGAAATGTAAATTTCTTATGAATTCTATTATTTTTTATAAATAATTTTTCAATATATAAAATTTTTAGCAAAAGAGTCAAGCAATCATTTTAAATTTTTATATACTTCAATAAAAAAACTAAAGCTCAGCTTTGATATTCGTTTAAATGTTAAAAGCCAATTAATTAAATGTTTTTAAGAGGCAAGTCTAGCCTTTTATATACGAATTTAAAGCAATTGTATTAAAATGCATTATCTTAGATCTGATAAAAATTGACCATATTCCAATTTAATGATTCGTTACTCACTCAGCAGTTTCATTTTGTTGTCCGTTGCTAACAACATATTTACGCAGACCTACCCATTTACACAATCATCAATCATAAGCAGGTAACAGATTATCAAAGTGAATTTTCCATGGCTGACTAAAATTCAATTAATTGGGCACACTGTGTGCGTCATTTTTGGTAAACAAAGCAGTAATCAGATCGTGCTCTAATTCAGCCAGCATTGCAGTTATCGTTGTTGTTGTTGTTGTTGTTGGTGTTGTGGTAACTCTGAAAATTCAATGAGATTTGCAGCTGTGGCAGCCGTCACAGTAAGTAGTTGCCTCTTGTTGTTGTTGCCTCTTGTTGTTGTTGCCTCTTGTTGTAGTTGCCTCTTGTTGTTGTTGTTGTTGTAGTTGTTATTGTTGTCGCGACTGTTAGTGATCCGTTACACGTTGCTGTTGCTGTTTTTTCTGCTGCTGTCACTGTCGTGCTAACCTTGAGATGATTACTTAAATTTTTGTACAAGTACTCCGCACTCTGGCCATAGTCGACACCCTCCCCGCAAAGCCCACTCCTTTTGCCCAAGTTGAAGCCACTAATTCGAGACAATTTATTAAATGAGCCAAATCGGGGCAAGTACAAAGACATTCAGACATAAAAAAAAACAATGACAAACAACCAAATGACGATGATGTTTATGGTAATCATTATAATGTGGCGCCACATCAACAATCCACCTCACCCTTCATTCCTGTCCTTCAATTTGCGCAAGCGCCTTTTTTGGGTAATAAGCAAAACGGCCTACATGATAATTAAAAAAAAAATAGGTATGACACAAGAAAATGCAACATGTAAGATTTAGCAGTTGCAGGTGGCGCCCAAGAGGGGGAACAGAAAGATTGCTTCGCAAGCAAACAAGCAACAACAACAAGAAACGCATGCAATCTGTGCAACATTCTGAGAGGCAATACATCCGCCCACCAAAATGTGTTTAGAAGCCATTGTTTCATTACATATATTTATATATATATTTATATATATATATATATATATATATATATATATATTTTATATATATACTATATTTATTGCTAATTTTTTTATTTGTTATGCGAGGGAGCAGCATTCTGAGAGGTCATATCAATTATATCGTCATGTCAGATGAAAAATCAAACACTTTTCTGTCTTTTTTTCATAGATGGAAATTAAAAATTCATGAAATGCATATTTTTTATTGCTTTTAAAAAAAATATATATTTGATTGGTGATTTAATAATTGACATATAATTAAATACATTTATTTCCATTGTTATTGAGCAAAGTTTAAGTTTTAAGTGTGTTGCATGATTGGGAAGTAAAGCTTTTCAAACTTGAGATATCATCGCAAAATTATAATTGAGCTCGATTTAACTTGAATATAAAATGAATGAATATGCAATATATGCTTTAAACTTGTAGTTTCAAGACTTTTATTAAATATTGAATATATTTGTTAATAAATAAATTATTATTCCAAAACTTACGATAATATCGTGATTTCGTTGCATATTATGTATACGTCAAAAAATAGGTGAAAAAAATAATTTGTACACTGAATAAACTATTTTGTAAATTTTTTAATTTATAAGTTAAAACTTTATTTTCATTAAAACTTAAACCGATAAATACTCTAAACAAATGAGAATCACTGATATATATATTCAATATAAATCGATTTAGTCCACGAACATGAGTAATTTCAGTTAAGACACAAACCGCAGCAACTGTAGCAACAACAACTGTGGCAACAACAATGCCTCACTCCACTTACTTAAATCTAACTGAACTTCACTCTCGTTTTCAACAAAAAGGCATAAAATAATTGCTAGCCACAGTCAGCGTTGGCAACGTCGCAACGTCGACGTCGACGTCGGCGTCAACGTCGACGCTACTTTGATGTTTGCTGTTGTTGTTGTTGTTCCTGCTGTTGTTGTTGCTGTTTCTGTTGGTGCGGTAACTTCTTGGGCTTCACTTGCAAATGGCAATTGTTGTTGTTGTTGTTGTTGTTGTTGCTGCTGCTGTTGACCGCTCGCTCGTTAACTTGGCTCGTTCGTTTGGTAATCGTGGCTCGGCAGCTGCTCGGGCGTTGTCTTTGTATATAAAAGCGGCTTCCTTCTTGGTTCTAGTTATCAGTTGAATTCAGCTCAACGTATCGCACACACGCGTCTCCAAAATAAATCCAAATCCAAACAAACTCCAAAAAACCTAAAATGGCTTTCTTCAAAGTGAGTGTTGCAAGCAACAAGTTGCAAAGTGTCTCTGAAATTAACTTTGTGCTCTATTTTCTTGTGTGTAGTCCCTGATCGGTTTGGCTGTCCTGAGCATTGCCTCTGCCGGTGTCCTGCACAGCGGTCCTGCGCTCTACGCTTCCGGTCCCGCTCTTGCCTATGGTGGCCACGGACATGGACATGGACACCATGACGAGGGTCTGGACTACCATGTAAGTATGCCAGTTTGGCTTATAGGTCAGGGTTGAGATGCTTTGTGTGCATCTGACATTTGGAATGTTCTCACGTTGCTGGCCATTAGCATATTGGGCAATTTGTTGGCGTCATTCTGACTGCAGCAGGTGTTAATGTTATTGTTGGTTGTTCCATTGGCAGGCCTATCCCAAGTACCACTACAACTATGGTGTTGCCGACTCCCACACCGGTGATGTGAAGTCGCAGCATGAGGTGCGCGATGGCGATGTTGTCAAGGGCTCCTACTCTCTGGTGGAGCCTGATGGTTCGGTGCGCACTGTGGAGTACACCGCCGATGATCACAATGGCTTCAACGCAGTGGTGCACAAGACCGCACCCACCATCCACCATGCTGCACCAGTCATCCATGCCGCACCAGCCATCCACGCCGCACCAGCTATCCATGCTGCTCCTCTGGCCGTGCACGCTGCTCCCTTGATTGGCCACGGTTCGTCCATTGCTCATCATGTGTCTGCCGCCCCAGCTGTGCCCTATCATGGATCTCATGCTGCTGCTGTGCCCGCCTACGGTTATGCCACCCACAATGCTCATGCGCACGTTGCCCACTACTAAGGAACCCTATGGAACTACAAACTGAATCAACACCAGCCACCCATTTAACCACAACCACAACGCGTACTCTTTTCATATTTATTAAGCACTTGACGACCTCACCAATTGCTCCTGCCTGAAGCTGAAGCCTGCTCAATACTCAAGTCATTCCACTTTGTAAATAACCGAAACATGCAGCCGCTCATTCCGTCCTGCTCGCGCATGGGCTCTGTCTCTGTCTCTGTCTAACACTCACGCATACACGCACTCACACCACCACAACCAGCTTTCGTGCAATTCTCTATGTTATTTAAAATATAACTCATACTTTGTACATATATACTGCAAATGCCCACGAAAATCCACGAACCACTAAAAAAAAAAAACCACGTCATTGCATAAACGAAGGAACGAAGATGATGATGATGATCAACTGATCGAGATGTTGATGATGATGATGATGAATCTAGCAAGGATTACAGCATGGAATATACACATACATAAATATAAATTTTGGGAATTTATATTTAGTAAACATGTCTCCCTAATATCTGCCTAATTTAAGTTAATTGAAAACTGCGACAAATGCTATAAATATAAAATGTAGTAAATTACAAAAATCCAATTTTCCACGACTATCTTTACTCTCCAACCAGATCTATAGATATCACATCATATAATTATCGACGTCGGCGCTTTCAATTTATACAATTTTAATTGCTAATCATTTACAATAATGGTTACATTTCAAATCGAACCAAGTTATGCAAATTTCAATGCTTATGAGTCATGATACTATTAAATATTACTGACAATTATGGGTTAGCGGCTAATTTATATGTGAACATTGAAAGGTAAAGGTGGAACCACATATAAAACACACAATTGAAAGTCCAAATGCATATTTATGCACAAGCCAATAATGTGATCCGGATTATTATTAGTAAATGCATTATGATTATAGACTTAAGCAAGTTGAGCTATATCGATAAATAATAATCTTCATCGATTTGCATTTTGCTATATTCGCTTCTTATTTTCAAAATGTTTTTCTGGCTGTTGATATTAATTTAAAATACATTTTGTCCCAAGTCCAGATTGTCTTATAATGAGCTCTGAGCTGAATCGGTCACTCCTTTTTGGCCATGACTTTGTTGATTTAATGACTAGGTTTAATTTAATTTTAATATCTACAATTTTCTTTAGATATCGCTTTATTTAAACAAAAATAAGCCAAAACGATTTTATTATTTTGCCTTAAGCTTTTGTATTTTTTTTTTTTTTGGTTTGACGTGCACAGCTTTTATTAAAACCAAGTATTTAATGCTCATAAAAAGCGTTAGATGGCGTTAGATTTGCTGCTAAAAGTTTGCATACTTTTGGGCTAATAAACTTTAAATATTTTTAAATATATACTTTTAGGCTATAGGTACAATATTAATATAAATGTAGGTGTATATCTCATACAATATTGTTCATATAAATATTGATTAGAAATTGCATAATTTTACTCTTACTCTTACTCTTACATAATTCAAGGAAAAATTATTAGGAGCTTAAAGAGCAAATTATTAATTGATTTCTTGAAGTATAAATTGTAGCCCAATTCAGCTGTAAGTTCAGATTCAAATCTTTGGTTCCGTTTCCATCATTTATTAGCTACCACAGCCTCTCATCTTTCATATCAGACACATAATTCCCTTATTCCCTGGCAACCACAAAAAATATATAAAATCGGAAGCTTGCTTCAGTGGTTCTCCTCTTGGCAGTTGGCAGTCGCAATGTGGTCACAAGCTTTTGGGGGCGTGATTCATGTAAATAATAACTTGATAAACATTTAAAGCAAAGACGACAAAATTTTTGCTTCCGCCAGCAACAAATCTTCGCATTTCCGTCACTTTTATATGTGAACTGACACAACAACAACAACAACAACAACATGAACAAAAACGACAAGAAAGCGAAATATTGATCTCTTAATAGGCACCACATGGAAATATTTGGATAAATGTGTGCCACTAAAAAGGCGAAATATGGCGCAAAAATACTCGAAAAGAGACTAATTTATCATTGCTTGAATATCAAAAATCAGCGAAGCGTTTAACTGTGCTCTAAAGTAAAACAATACAAATACGAAAAACCCAAAGCGAAAACTAACAAAAAACTAATTCAAATTTTACGTGCACTCCATTATTTAGATCTAGTGTGAAGCTCAGCAGCTGCCCCGTGGTCGGATTCTTTAACAGTTAAGGTCATCTGGTTACTTAGATGACTTTTCTATTGTACAACAATACTGTTTGCTAGGAAATGCCGGAAGGAAGTTCCGCTAACTGGCAAAATTCAAACGCCCCAACGATACGTGCTTGCCCCAAAAACTCACGTAACGCCAGCTCAATGCCTTCCCAGTGACGGGCAAAAATAGAAATAAATAGAGAAAAAAAATAGATAAAAAAAAAAACAAATTATAAAAAACATGTAGTTGCTGCTCCAATAACCTTTTAGCAACCATATAACAAATATAGCAGAAATATCAAAGCAAAATATACAAGGTATGCAATCTTCTTCATCAACAAATGACAGTTACTAACGACTTTTTGTTGCACTTGGCCAATTGATTCAAGCAGTTGACATTCAAGTAAGTAGCTTCAGCCATCAACTGCCCCCAACACGTGCTCCCCCCCCCCCACACCCCTTCGACTGGCTATTGACTTGGATTGGATTGGATTGGATTTGTTTCGATTGCCGTGTGTCGGTTAACATTAAGATACAAGTTGCAGATATGCATCGCTAGTCGAAGTTGTTGATACAATTTATAGATAATCGGCTTAAATACAGCAACAGATGCGTCGTTACTAATATAAATATGCACAGTGGGATATTGTTATAATTATGGATTGAAATTGATGAATTTATATCAGAGTTAATGTATACAATTTGAAAGTCATTCGTCACTCACTCTTTGCCGAATGTCCCAGTTATTTTGAATCCACAAACTAACTCCATAAAAAGATTTTAAAATTTTATTTTTCTTGCCATTGCAATAGTTTTTTGTTTTGTCCACTGTGCAAATGTCGTCGCCTGTCTGCGTAATTGAAAAATGTCATTAATACTTAACTAATGCAAAATAACAACTAAAAGATCTGTACAAATAAGCTGACTGGGCAGACATAATTAGAGTTATAAGCGATTTGTAGTTTTGCAGCGCATAAATAAATAGCATTTCCACAGCAGGCAAAGATCTGTGAATATATTTATTCACTGGCAACTGGCGATGAGATGTGTATCTGATGCCTTTGGCATAATCATCGCAGTAGTTATGCATTCGCCCTGTCAGCGTTAATTATATAACAAAAAAAAAGTAAACTGGATTATTTGAGGGTTAATTTGAAGCATGACAGGTAGTAGCAGCAACTAAAAGCAGCAACAACAACAACAACAACGAACAACAACGAACAACAGTTCAGCAGTCTGCAACAAATTGGCTAAAAAGGTGCAAGAATTCATTTCCATCTCTCTTTCATTCGCTAACTACTGAAAATTTATAGTATCTCCTCGGGTCTGGAAGCCATTAATTTGCATTTTATTACAGCGCATCGCATTTGCCACGGGTCATTTTCATGGCGCGTTACAAGCGCTTGTTAACAATGGTCACTCAATTGGCCCCGGACACAGATGCGGCAGTTGCGGACGCACTGAAGCATGCCCAACTAAGCGACAACAATGATGCACACCACCCACACAACCCACACCCCAAACGCGAATCACTTTCTGCGCTCTCTTTGTCTCTCTCCCACTCTCTTTCCCCCTCTCTCTCTCTCTCTTGCTGATGTCTTGCAACATTCGCACCTTGAAGCCATCTACATGTTGCAAGAGACACCAAAGCAATGCTCATTGCCCATTGTCAAATTAGTCTGTGTAAACAAGCAGAAATTAGGTGACCAACAAGCACTGCCAAAAAAACATAAAGTAAACCAAGTCAAAGTCGACATCATCGTCATCGTTACTCAAATAGCTGCCTTGGCCAGACCTCTTCCCTACCTCCCGCCTACCCCTCTGCACTGTTCAGCTCTTCACTTAAATATGCTTCTTCATTGGAGTTGGCACATTTTGAATTGCATTCAACTCCAACTTGCGCCAAATGGGTTTGCAAATTAGCGTCTTTCAGGGCACCCATTTGACTGCAATTGTTCAACTTGATATATATGAAAACAACCAAGAAACTGAAATAAAATAAATAAATAAAATAATAGTGGTAACCATACATATATATAGCAAAGTTATAAACAGCTTAAATTGATAGCAAAATTTCATGTAGGAATTTCAAAAATGCACATTGTTTAAGAACTGTGTGGCAAGCTAGCTGGAAAACTGACTGAGATCACAGTAAATATATATAAAGATATTTACCGGCACTGTAACCCAAAAAAGATTCAGATTTATTTTTTCTACATTACTATCTTATGATCAGTAGATTTTTTTTAAATTAGACTCTATTATTTTACTTATATTTCAGTTGTCTGAACAGATATAGTTTTATTATATTCTTAATGTAATAATTCATATTGTTACGATCTACTTCATTAAAAATACCAGAAGTTCAGTTAAATTTATGATCTACATTTATTTTCGTAGAACATAAGAATAAACTTTAAAATTCCACTCCCACATGCCACGCTTCCATCGTTAAAATGGAGGCAAGCTGCACGCTACATTTAACATAAAACTATTTGTATATTTTTATTCTTCAGTTTAGCGTGCACGTTAGTTTTTATTCTGGTAGTTAGTTATATTTATTGTTGGTTAATTGCCAGCATTTGTTAGGGAGAAACAATGCAATGTTGAAGCCACGCACATGTGTCATGTGGCTGCTGTTGTTGTTGTTGTAGTTGTTGTTGTTATTGCTATTTGGTTGCCTAAAAATCTGTCAAGCTGCATATGGAAAACCTTCGGAAAATGCCGACAATCGTTTGCTGATTTTCCCAGCCGCTTACGAAGACTCGAGAGACCTGAGAATCGCAAGTCTTGGGCATCGAGTTATCATGTCTGCGTAGCAAATGCTTTAGCGGCGGGCGCAAACATGCAAATTGACTTAATCTAGTATTTTGTTGCTGCCGACAAACCGCAGCCCAAAATCGTTTTCGAAATTCAAGTCTCAGTTAGCAATCGCAAAAATTAGAAGTCAAAGCTGGGTGGGGGGGTGGGTGGGGGGGGGGTTGTATGCGGAGACAATTGTATGTATGCAGGCGCTGAAGGTCGTTCGCCATCTTTTTTGGGCAAGCAAAGAAAAACCATTTTGGGTTGCTTTTCGCGCACTCCTCGCAATCTAATTAGAGTCTTTAGTACGCCCCTCGTTTTTAATTATGTGAAAATGCTGACCTGGCCATAAACTAGCTCATATTATTAACTTGTGCAAAAGGTCCACACAAATTGTTTAGACTGTTGTCTCAGTTTTTTTTTCAGCGACTTCTGCGGTTTGTCAATATTTCTAATAAATTTGTTTTCTGCCAACCTCAATTGGCACGTTCTCAACTTGGTTCAAGGATGAGCAAATCTTTGCTTTAAACTAAAGCTGAAATTGTCTCAGCTTATTGCAATTAATTTGCTTTGCAATAATAATTAATTTACTTAAAGCCATATGTATTCCAGTTGGTTTTCATTGATTCTATCTAATTAAGTGATTTGGTTTACAGCATGTTTAAATTTGCCTTTGTTCATTTTTAATTAAGATAAATGTATTCCGTGGAACAACACCCAAAACTAAAAGTTTAATTACGAATCCTGATAAGCCAAGCCTGTAAAAAAAAGTAAGAGTTGTGTGTTAATTGTATTCTAGATAAAGCAAAAAATACAATAATTGTTATGGGCTATTAGCTTTTACTGCGTGTTATTTTAAATATGGAAATTGCTCTTAATTAATCATCGACTGCTGAGCAGACTGAGAATAACCACTCAGCAATATTGTGGATATAAATTAGTTTAAATTGCTCCGGTGTCATATCTTTTAATGTTATAATGCTTGTGCGACTTTTGCTTTCATTCGCTGCCTAGAATGGAACCGAGTTTGAACTTTGCTTGCCGCGCTTGACCTTCAGCATTGATGCAAAGACAGAAAAAAAGAATCCAAGAACAGCAAGAAGTAGCTGCGGGCGGGGGGGACATCAACTTAAGTTGGACTTTTAGTTGCTTTGTTTTTTCTTAATTTTTTTTTTTTTTTTTTTTGTATTCAAGTAGATCACTGAGAATTTCGCATGTGCCAAATAACTAGGGCTTTTTTGTGTTTATGCAACAACAACAATTTGCAATTGTTTTGGCTGCAACTTGACCCGATTTTCGTTTTGGAAGTCAAGATATATTTTATTGTCAGCGATTTGGTTTTTAGAATTAAGTTGTTAAATAAATTGCTTTTTATTGCTATACTATTTGTTATAGTCGAGGGCAATAATTATTGCGCATAATTTTGATCGCGTTCGGCGGCAGTTCGTTGCCTAAGTCATTCGTTTGAACCAAAAGGAAATTAATGATTAAGCTATGATTAATACCCTAGTTCTGAGCCAAGCTAAACAAAAGTGACTGGCTCGTCGGATGACTTCATTATGTGGGATACAAAGATTCAGAAATACACAATGCAGTATCTGTCGCCAATTTGCACTGCTTACATACCCCGATCCCATTCAACCGGGTTTGTTTAGCAACATCCCACTTTGTCCATGCTGCAACTTTATTAACACGGCCCCCCGACTCACACTGCGCCATATTCACCACGCCGCCGAGATGCTGACTTCGCGTCTGCTACGACGCCAACGTCGACGTCGACGTGGACGTCGACCGCCACAGTTGACTGAGTGAGAAATTGAAAAGAGTCTTAGAGTCGCGACTGCGCAGTTGCGTCGCTGCTTTCGCACATTTTGCGCTTATTTAAATGGGAAGCCGCTGCTAGAATAACCACAGTATTCCGGTGAACTTGGCGTTGTTTGTATCTGTTGCCGTTGCAGTATTGAAAGTAAATCCACATAGTTTTTCTAACTAAGGATCTGTGCCAACTGTGTGTGAACTAAATTAATTTTTTGTGCTTGGTTTTTTATTTTTAGCAAATTATAAAACCCAAAAAATCCATTGAAAAATACCAGAACAAAACCTATAAAAAAAATGGCAAATTTCATGTGCTTCGTTATCCTCTCGTTGGCTCTGTTCGCCACTGTGGCCGTAGCGCGTCCAGGATATGCTGTGGATTATTATGTGAGTGAGAGATTGCCGAGATGGAGTGTATCAAATATGCATGCATATAAAACTTAGAGATTATAGTATAATTAAAATTAACTCTAATAAAGAAGGACCAAATAATTCAATTATTATTGAAGATTTAAAGAAAAGATTTCTTTACTAAATTTGTTGGAGACGCAGACTAAAAGTTGTTTATTTAACATTTTAAAATCTAAACATAAATCTCAATATTCAAATTAGAATATTCTAAAAGCAATATTTTATCCGGATTATAAATAAAAAATTATTAAGCATTATCTTTAGAATTTGTAAACGTAATTTAACTTTAAAAAATCATAAAATGTTTTTTATTATATTTAAAAATACTAACATAAATCTATATACCACTATTTATCAGGATCATCCCAAATATGCCTTCAACTATGGCGTGGCAGATCACACGACCGGTGATGTTAAGTCGCAGCATGAAACGCGTGATGGAGATGTTGTAAAGGGTATTTCAAATTCTAAACACACCTCTGACAAAAAACACTCATGAATATCTTAACCCAATGCAATTTCTTGGCTTACTTCCTCCTTCTCTTCTCGATACAGGTCAATACTCGCTGGTCGAGCCCGATGGTTCCATTCGCACTGTTGACTATACTGCAGATTCCATTCATGGTTTCAACGCTGTTGTTACCAAATCTGGCCCCACTGTGCACGCCCAAGCGCTGGTCACAAAGCCCATTGTTGCCCACAAGCCCTACTTGACACACTATGAGCCACAGCATGTGGCACCCGTGGCTGCTCCTGTTGTGGTGGCCGCCTCACCAGCGCCCTATGGTGAGTTAAGATTAGTTTTTTCTATGATAAATTTTATTTCAACTGGGTTTTGAAGTTTATGGAAAGTAGCACTCACTCTCTTTAGCAGCCCTCACCAAACACCCAGACGCACTTCCAGCTAGTTATTGTTGTTGTAGTTGTGGCTTAGTTTAGAGTTACCACAAGGTGTCTGCAAACTGATTTGCTTGCCTCTTGCTCTTCTAGGCATGAACACGTACCGCACGTTAAAGCTGTTCAGGCGTCACGCCAACTATTTTAACAATCAATATCGCAAATTGCGCCCAGACGAATACGAATATGACGATGACATCTTTGATGCAGCTACTCAACTTAATGTAGTCAGCCAGACAGCAACGGCGGATGCACATTTCGACGATTACTATGCAACCTACTGATTCAGTAGCAATATCATTAACAGCATCAGTTCTCTCCATGTTAATCAGTGTACATATACGCATATCATAACCATATTTCTATTATAATACATCAATCGTTTGGTTTGCCGTAATACCAGTTGCATTGCAATTAGTTGAAAAGGGGTGCGCAGTTGGGTGACTAAACTGAATCATTGCATCGTGAAATGTATAACACATTTCTCAAGCATTTAGATTTGTTGACTAATGCACCAGTTTTGTTACGCCCACGCGTCAGTTTATTATGTCATGAGTTAGTTTTCCGCCTCTTGCATTGATCGAAAAGATTAGCTTTTTTGCTCATATTTAGTATGCACTTTGCATTCGCTCTCATATTTTCCCACACTAATTATGTTATGCAGCATTAGCAGCATCTTCATCATTATCATTATCATCATCATTTGGTAGGCAGTAGTGCTGTACGGAAAATTGTGTTGCCCATTTCCATTTTCAAGCCAAAGCCAACATCTTTTCTCAATGTCGCAATTTTTTGGATGTACATGGGAATTTAAGATTTTGTTGTTGTTGTTGTGACTGCATGTGAAAATTATTTTGATTGTGACTGCTATTTTTTTTTTCTTCAAATAATAATTAAGAATCGCAAAGAGCGCGCGCAGAAAACACAAAACGCACCCCACACAAAACAAAAGACTTAGGCAACGAACTTCGCCAGCGATTTACATGCAAAACAAGCCCAAAAGGAAATTACAGCAACTAGCGAAAAAAAAAACAACACCTGTGACCAATTGACTTTGGTTGGCTGCAAAATTCGTGACAAGCAAAGAAATGCATTGAAAATTATTTCGTCAGCTTTAAAATCTTTGTAAATTTGAACTAGTTTACAAACAATAATCACAACAACAAAAGCAACAATAACAACAACAACAGGCAGCTGTTGAATTTACATTTTTTTGTTGAATCATACAGAAATTGCAGGAATTTTGGCTTAATAAAATATATTTGTAATCTGTTTGCTATTTTTTTTTTGTTCAAGTTTCCAAACATTATGCGCCTGCTGCTGCGCCCATTCACTACGACTACGATGATGGCTACTATGGCAACAACTACAACCAGGCTCAGTACGAGTATGTGCCACAGTACGATGCAGGACACTATGGCCACTATGCGAGTCCCTATGCGGCACACTACTAAGTACCTATGAGGAACCCTTGCGATTTAGTACTCTAAGCGAATTTAGTTTGTATATTTTCGATAAAACAAAAAAAAAAAAAACTCGACCCAGTTGCAGTTGTGTGTGGTTTGCGAAATGGTCATTTTGAGATCCACATGCTGTTAACTTATTACTCCACATATGACATTGAAGCTGATTAAGATAATAATGATATGGATGCTAGTTTAAGTTGTGAATTTTGATGTAAAAATAAAGGGAAAATTATACAAAAATATTTTGATGTTTTATTTGGTGCAGTTTTATAACTAATAATACTAAAAGCAGACAGCCTGCAGAAAATGTAGAAGTTTCTTTTAATTAATATTATTAATAATTAATACACTTTATAGATACCAGATACTTGGTTTATTACAAGATATTCACTAATTGCGATTTTTATTGTCACAATATAAGTTATCTAATATTAAACTGCATGTGAATTGATTTTAATTTAGTTCACATGCCATTTTATACTTGCAAGTCAATAAACACATTTTTCATTACTCATAATTATCGAAGGCAATTGAAAATGCAACAAGTGTCTCGTCAGTCAACATTCAGTTGCATGAGGGATCTCTCTTGATACGGCAACAGTTGCATCCATTGAAAGCATATGACCCACCTTTAAACATTCAATGTTGGCGTTACAGTTTGCACTGTTTGCTTATAATTAAACTGAATGAATTTTACTTGTTTCCATGTTATTATTGCATTTCATTGCTGTAACAATTTAAGGCCAATTGAGCGTCTCGATATATAAGCGGTTACATTTTAGCCAACATTCGGCTTGCACATTGAATTCAATGACAAAACTTTGGGATTTCCGCTACTTTACTGATGTTTTCTTTCGACAAAAAAAAACTAAACTTTTCACGGTCTGCAAATTTGCAAATGTTTTCTTATATAAGTGCATCTTTTTTTTGGTAAGTTGCTTATTTGGTCCATTTGCGTATTTTAATTGGCACTCGAAAGCTAAATGCATCCGTTGACCATTGTTAAAAAAAAAACTTGAAGTTAAAAAGCTTTAAATGCTTGGCTTGTAAAAGCTTCGGCTTGGTCAGTTTGAGGTTTGCTAACACATTGAAACTTAAAACTTATTTAGATAGATTTATTTATTAAATATGTTGCATATATTATGGCTTTGAATTTTGAATAAAACTGCAGTAGATTTTTTGGCGCTATGTTTTTTTAATTTGAAAATGGTTTCTTTCAAACTTACTATTTTTTATTTATTTATCACTTTAATATTGATAATCAAATTTTGTGTAAATGTTAGTAAATCATTGATTTTCAAATAATCATAAAAGTTAATTGTCAATAATAAGCATTTTAATTTAAAATTTTTTTTCATGATTTTTTTTATTAACTATCATGTTTTATGCATTATAAGACACATGTTATTCAAATGTTTACATATTAAAGAGGCAATAGATTTTGTCACCTGCCTGCTCAACCAATTGGAATGTGAGATATCATATATAGTGTGCAGATTGTGCAAACATTACAATTAATTAATTGACGAATCAAACAAAATTGAATTCAACTTTAATAACTAGTAGCTGCCGATTAATACTAATACAACCGGTTGGAACGAAAAGAACATGTTGGATCAAATAAGACTCCAGTCATTCAGCTAATCCACTGAAATGGATGTCTTGCTCAATACTAAAAGATTTATGTATAGACGGCCAAGAAGATGGTAAGCTGAAGGCCGTCTTGGCTTGGAACTGGTCCCATCTGATCCTAATTTAGACTCGATTCTAAGTAGACATTGCATTACAAATGTGGCTTAACTGCTTTTAAATGGGATCCAAATTGATTGCACTTGCAACATCAACAGCAACACCTATAAAAAAAAAAACATTTTATAGCTTATGGCTTACAAAACATTTACACTCTTGTTGCACTTAAGGCGGACCACAGACTCTCTTGCACAATTCCAAACTCATTTGAGCGCATTATATTTGAATTAAAATTTTTGAAATTTCGCCTCGTAACTGAAAAAGCAACGAAAGTGACAATTAAAATCTTTTAACTCTTGACTCGCCGCTATCGTCGCTTGCATTTCCTTTACAGAGAGAGCCCAAACAGATACTAACAGGCCCCCAGGCCCAAATCATGCTCGGGCCACATTGAGCCGGGCTGGGCCGTGTCAGTGCCGCCAAACCTCAATTACACCAAACGCCGGCAGCCAAATCATCTACTATATATATATATATATATATATATATATATGTGTGTGTGTGTACTAACAAAAAAGCGTATATGGTGCCGGCACAGGTAGCCAAAGTGGACAATTTAATGTGGCTGTCATGTTAAATGCCAGGCCAATAATTTAAGACTCATTTTTTCTTTGCCTGTGAAATGGTTGGGTGGTATGTGGTCTATTGAGCTCAAATATCTGAGGTTAAACAGAATTATTGACAATTTTAAAACAGATTAATTAAGATATGTAGAGTAAGAACTATTGTTAATTCTTTTGGTTAGTCTGATAAATATTTTCGATTGGATTTTTGTTTTTTTTTATTGATTTTTGCCTTGTTTTACGTTTTTTCATCTATGAATTTATTTAATAAAACAAAATTTTAAATTAAAAAATGCAAGACTCGCACAGATAGCAATAATTATATAGTGATTATCTTTGAATATAACAACTTTACACGAAAATCAAAGATATTTTATTTAATGTTTTTAATACTATGCTTTTGGTCTTTGGTCCAGCATGTCTAATTGCATTTCATTATCGGCTATTTGGGCTAATTTGTAATAATTGCGAGCAATTCCGTTATCACAAAACAAATTAGCCACGTATTGGTCTTAAAACTGAACACAAATCGTGCCAATTCCTCAGTTTTGTGCGAAAGATAAAACAACAAGAAACAACAAACATTTTTTGTAAACCACAGATAAATCGCGTTTTTCGTTAATCGAAAACTCTCTTCAAAACCATTTGCGGTTTCCGAATATAGATAAAAACAAATAATTTCTTAATGATTTTGTTTAGTTATTTAATGAAACTATTGTGCTCTGAAAATAATTAATGCCCAATGATGCAAAAAATGACGCGGTTAATCTCGAAACAAAACTCTTTGAAATCCATATTTGATGGCTTTATCTGCATTGTTGTTTATTCGTTGAAGTATTTATTCGAATGCTCCTTGGCGTATTTGGCTGGCAGATTGCGCAAACATCATTTGCGATTCTTGAGATGATCGCATCCATGAGATACAATTTCAGCTGGCACACACACACGACCCTTTTAAAGAGATTGTCTAAATAGAATCACGTTTTGCATATTGCAAAATGAGTTATAAAAATTGTTGTTTTTTTTTTTTGTTAGTATTGGTACGCTATTGACTCATGACACAGCAAACAATAATAGCAACAACAATAAAAACAGCATTTACAACAACAATTGAGCTTCCCATATGATGCGTCACTTTTACTATCAGCCATGAAAAATCTTGCACAGCAACAAATACAACAACAACAATAACAACTGAGAGTGCAACTCGTCAGCCGATTTTCCATCTAATGTTGGTCGAGCTTTGAGCTGATGATTGCAATGGATTTTCATTTTCAAAAAAAATGTTGCAAGCCTTGTTGTTGCACTTGGTTGCCGTTGCAGTTGTTTTGTTGCCAGCTTTTTATGGCGTTCAAACTAATTTGCGGTTACAAGCACCTGATGGCCTGTTTTTTTTATTTTACTCGTGCAACAAACTGCGGCATCATGCCCTTTTCTTGTAAGGTGGGTGCTTATTGAATAGGAGCAGTCGCTGCCACATGTGTCTGAGTCTGAGTCTGAGTGTGAGTGTGAATATGAGTGCACCATTTGCAATTACTGGTTGAACAAAACTTGTAATTGACTAACACGCAGATTGCAAAAATCGAATTATCGCTGATCTAATTCGGCTGTTAAACTTCGATATTCTATGCATATTAATCTAATATTAAAATATTAATATAAATATTAATCTATTTGTCGTGCTGTTAACTTTAATTAGAATCTGTTCAAACCATCTTTTGTATATCAAACTGCACTTCAAACACACATCTCATGGCAAGCGTTGCAATTAAACAATACAGTTCAACTCAAGTGTTTTGTCATTGATATATGTAAAAGTGTACACTACACTCCACAACACAACAACAGCAGCATCATCAGACTTACAGGTAAGTGTAAGAGGAAGACTCTTTTGTATATGCTTTGCCTTTCCTTTTCTGGCTAGCAAAAATTATGAAAAATCTAAAGCACTTGCAAATTACCAAAAAAATAAAGTGAACTGCTAACTGTAAATTTGCATACAGCAAAAGTTCAATAACATAAATTGCAACAGAGTCGCCGACTTGCAGTTTTCTAGACTAATATTCAGTTTAACTTTAGCCCCAGTTGATGCAGTTCCCCTTCATTTGGAGCGGGGCAACTTTCATGCAATTGATTTTCCATGAACTTCAATTTGCATGTCTCGTTTTCGGTTCGGGCTTTTATGGCTTTTGTTTTTTTGACCACTTTAGGCATTTTCCGCAGTTTTCGCGTGCAATTGTCATTGTCATTGCTTTTTTTTTTTGTTTTTTTTTTTTGTTTATGCTGTTGACCTGTCTGTAGATTTATATTTGCCTGCTGCCCATTTTGGAGCACATTATGTAAAATATGCATTGAAAACTGGTTCACGATTTCAATTTCGTTCACTTAACCGTCCGAAACAAAGTGATTTTGTTTTTTTGTGAATTTTTTTTTTTTTGAGTGTCGGATTCGAATCACATTTTTCTGTTGTTTTTGGTTTTTGGCGGATATGTCCTAGTCGCAATTTAATTGGTTAGTGCATTCACACACTGAACGCTATTTCTTTCAATTAGAAAGCCAGCTGAAAACCCGTCTGCTTTTGAGTCAAGGTGGCAAGACAAGTTATCTATGCAAAATAAATTTTTGTAAATCAGAAACAAGAAAACCATTTCTAATGTGATTAAACTGTTTGGTTTGATTTCGTATATTTCACATGAGAATCATGTCAATTTATTTTATTTTGTCTGGGTGGCACCCATAACAAATATGAATGACATATTTTTTTGTCAGTTGCAAATGAAGTTGCTGTCATTTTTATGTTTTAAATATCGGCTATAAACTTTGATGATACATTTTTTTCCTTTGCAACTGATTCGATTTAATGCACATGCAATTTAGTTGTGTACCCATCGTTAACTTTAATTTTGCTCAGTGGAATTAGTAGTAGTACTCGTAACTTCCACATTAACAACTTAACGGTAGCGCCACGACATTGCGAGGCAACAACAACAACAACAAAAACAACAATAAAAATGGCAATGATGACGATAACCACAACAACAACAACAGCAACAATAAAAACATTGAATAAGGTTAGCATCGCATTACACGATTGCAATTCTCTTGCTCACTCTCTCTCTCTCTCTCTCTCTCTCTCTCTCTCGCACTCACCCTCGCCCTCACATTTACCCCTCTTTCCCTATAGCCGTGTAACGAGTTGAGCATGTGAGATAAGCACCCGCATAGCTGTGCAAAACTTTATGAAAACGTGGCCAACGTCAAACGGGCCAAGTGAAGCAGCGAGGCCATTTCATTATGTAAACACACACAGCGTGGCAAGGAAAACAAGAAAACTGGCAACAAATCAATAGAAAATACAAAATGTTTTCATTTTTATTTTTTTCTCATCGATCTGGTCTGGAATCGGCAATGGGACTGCGACTAGGAGACCACAACTGGGACTACAACCGTAACTGGTGCGGTTGTCCGACTAACTGACTGACTGACTAAATGGCCGGCCAGCCAGCCAGCCTGGCTGGCACATTGGGGATCTGCTGTATGTGCTGCAATCGGATCAGTTGTGCCTCGGATCGGGTCCAGTTGCGTGTGCGGCTATTATGAATAAACATGTGGCACTTGAAAGCTGTTGCTGTTGCTGTCTCTAGCGTATTTATTTGATATTAGCACTAAGCATATTGGTCAGCTTGTGAAATTGCTGGAGTGGTGAAAATGAAATGAGAGAGAAAAGTGTTTATTTTGTGCATTTTGCAATTAGCCAAAGGAATCACGCTCCACGCCACAAAACTCGTATTTCCTGGCCTAATATCTGCCAGTTATCCGTCCGTCCGTCTCTCTCTCTCTCTCTCTCTCTTTCACTCCTCCTGTGGAGCTTATCTCCCGGTCAAACAGCTGCCATTTGTAGCAAGAAAAAATAACCAGAAAAACAGATGCGTCGTGATTGCAGTTTGGTTCCATCGTTGGCCCGAAATTTGACATTAAATTCATGCTAATAACTCAAAGCCTAAACTCTGAGCCTGTCTTGGTTTTTAAGTTGGCCGATTGCGCAATTTGTTCATTGGCTAACCACATTTTCGGTGATACAAAAAAAAAAATATAAATATGCAGCTCCGTCGAATTGTGTAATGAGGCGCAAAAAGGAAAACATCTAGATTTGTATCTTTACCGCAACAATGGGGCGTATGCGTAATAACGCCCAATGGACCTATTGAAAGGTGCACAAAAGTACAGGCTTAATTAGACAATTTCTCTATTATGGGGCTGTGGCATCAAGTGCCTTTCACAACAAGCAATAAACTCCAAAAAAAAAATACAAAAAAACAGAAAAACAGAAAAAAATTACAGCTGTGGCTAATCAAAAGGGCATTGATTTTTATGAACTGCGAACATCCAAAATATGAAGTCTGGGCCTGGCTGGTAAATAAATGATGGTGGGCCAGGCCTGGACTGGCTATTTGGGATTGTTTGCCCTGGTGATGGCGATGGCGTCACTTGTACAAATCTTTGCGTTTAAGCCAAAAACGTGCTGCAGCAAAAAGTTTGGAAAAAATAAAAATTCCATCTTTACCATCATGATGCAATAGCGCTGTGGACACCAGAAAGAAAGTTGAAAGCAACCAGTCAAGGAAAAAAAAATAGGGCTCGGGTTCGAGTTCGAGTTCGGGGCCCGGTCTCGGCTCTGGCTGTGGGTCGGGGACTCTCTGATGACGGGTCAGGCCGGCGCGGAGTGCGGCCTCGAGACACTTGGCCATAATGTGCATAATGCTGTTGTTTTTATCGCTTCTCGGTTTTGACAATAAATTGCCTTGGCGGTGGCTTTGCCCGCGTTACCTTTAACGAAGTGTGAAAGATGTCGGCTCTGATTCGATTCGATTGCGCCACTGTGGCATGCACCGGCACCACTGCACCACAGCCATAGCACACGCTGCAAGGTTTTTTCCATATTATTTCTTATATTTTCTTGTTGTTGTTGTTGTTGTTTTTTGTTTTGTTTTGTCTATTGCTCTCGGCACCATGAAGATGTAGTAGTTAACAACGTGACTATGTAATCAGCATCACTACTAGTAGCGACTATGCTCGGAAGTCGCCCAATCTCAAAGCGGCAGCTGCTGCTTTATTAGCCACCAAACGCTGCAAAAGTTGCAAATGATTTTGTGCCAGACTCGTTTTTTTTGTTACGTTTCTAATCAAATTAATTTCGCCAGCTGCACATGGACTGCACTCAACACACGTCTTGGGTTCAAAAACAAAAAACAAAAAAAAAATGAGACACAAATTGGGTTTGGAATTGGGTCTGGCTCTGCTAATTCACTTGCACATTGCACATACGCAGTGTGCACCGCTAGAATTTGTCGACTTTTACATCAACTATGCACAACACAATCAAAGCGAAACTCAGGTAAGTCGATGGGTGAAAGGTCGAATGGTTATGATAGGCATATAATTAAATATTTAAAATAATAATATATAATAATTTTTATAGCCTGATTAACTTTCGAAATGATTTTTTCACACTTAAATAGTGTGTTCAACTTTAAGTGAAGGATTAATTCAGATATTAAATCCTGAACAGGTTATTGCTTTTGAAAATATGTTCGTTTTTTAAATAAGGTTTTTTTTAATCAACTACAAGTTGAATTTTTGTTATAATATTTGAAAATACGTCACGTTTACAACTTTATATGTGGTATTAAAATTTTTTTTTAAGTTAAGAAACCAATTTTTTAAAAATCGAACTAACCATGTCGAAAGTTGATTTTTTGGGATATCTTTTGGAATGAACTTTTAGCCAGAATCAGAGTTTGAACTTTTAAGGCATTATTAGTTATGAGTGCAGAAAGTTTGGAACCAATCCCAGTAGGATTCTTGAGGATAGTTTTTGGAAAGAATACTGCATAATATATATCGTTCATGGCTATATATATAAATTGGTAATCCCTTCTTTAACCCAACTATGCTACACCGATCACTTCTACATTGCGGATTTGTGCAGTCGTGTGCAAATTTAGCTTTGGGAGCAGCGTGAGGGGAGTCACGTTTGTGGCAGCCGCAGACACCTGGAGCGAACTAGTGAAGTGCTCAGCGCAGCGTTCACTACGAGGTGAGAGGAGCTCAAGGCTATCGGGCTGTCATTGCTCAACGGACGGCGCACAGTCTGGCGCATCCGGCGAGAAGCAATTGGGTCGGAAGCAAACACGCAGTGCCTTGCCTCTGGTTGATCCAGTAGCCTTTTTGATTTAGTCGCCTTCGCGTGTCATGTTATCAACACATTTAATTGGGTTTCTCACAGATACAATCAGTTAACGCACTCCACGTTATTTAAGTCACACACAAATTTGTCTTTGGGCTTTTAGTCGTAACTTAACGGTATTTAATTGTTGTCAGTTGGATGACAACAGCATTACAAAAACCACTTAGGCATTTGTACAAAGGGTTGTTCAGATAACAGATAATTTCGATGTATCTTTTGTTTTTATTTAATTACTGTACGATATTATTGAAATATGATGCAGAAGTGTGTATTTTGTGCTCCCATTTTAATTTGCAATCATTTGGTTTCACATTTATTTATTATGTTCCAGTGAGTAATTGAATTGCAAATATTTCAAATGTGAATAAACTCTGAACTTTTTTAATATGTTTACGTTAAATGCTAATCAAATATATTCATAAGAAGTGGAAACACACCTACTCGAATCTTTGATACCCTCGATATATTTTCCAATTTAAATCCAATAAATTGCGCATATTAACAACATTTCAAAATTTACATCCATATAAGCCTAAACAAGTTGTCCTAGACAAGGCTAAAAATTTAATTACTTTGACATTGCCACATTTATAATTCAATTTTCATGTTAATTCTAAAATTAGCATTTAAAAAAAAATTAATAAAATGCTCAATATACTTTCAGTTGTCATTAATTAACTATGTAGTTGGCTTGAAAGCTATGCACTTAAAACCAAATAAAAATGAAAATAATTGTAATTAAATGTTCAAATTGTGTAGAACACTTTGCTGGAACACCCCTAATGTTTCAATTGAAATATTTCCCACACGCTACGAGGCAAATCGAGTGATTATCAAACGCCTCCAGTAAATTGATGTCAATTTGAAATACTTGTACTTAATTAAAGAGTTTTGTGTAATACAAGCAAAAAGTTGTTGCCAAAAATATATACCCTTAATTATTATTAATGTTGTTGCCGTTTTGGCAGTGCGAAGCGCGCACAAATAAAAACTATACTAAAAATAAAAATCAAGAGTCACAAAAACACAACAACAAAACCCGTTGACAATGCGACGGAAATTGGCATCGGTTAATGACTCCAACAGTCAAAACAAACGAAAATAACTTATACATATATACTAATATATATATATATATATTTATATATACATATATATATATATATATATATTTATAGTAATAGTTGCTGCTTTTGTTGGTGGTGTTTGTTCTTGTTTCGCGCAGCGCTTGCGGCTGCTAATAATGTCGTTGTCGTTGCCGCCAATATGTTGCATGTGGCAACGGTCAGGGCCGCCGCCAGTGTGTGCGCTGCTCTGTGATCAATTTCCCGCACCGTCATTTAAATGATGGACCCCAGAAGCCACAGTTACTTATTACTAATTGATCGGACTAATTGTGTTTGCCTGCCGGCTATGAAAAGCCGTTCAAGAAAGTGCCAATCATGGTTTCAGTTAACCCAAGTTGGCCGCTATTTCTTGGACAGATTAACCGCTAACATTTGAGTGTTTACCCTTTTGCCATGCAGTGTGCAATTAAGGCCCAATTTAGCGCCGCTTCCAATGCACGCAAGTTTCAATTGGTTGTTGCCGGAGTCTTTTGATATATATTTTTTTTTTTTATGTAAGCGCCCCTTGCAGTCAAATATTTGTTAGCTTGGCCAAGAGGTCAAATTAATGCCAGATTTTTGTGTGTATTTTGTTTTATTCGATTTATTATTATGTATTTACAAATTTTGGGGCAAGTCTTAACGTTAAAAAATTCGCTTGTGCTTTTGCGCAGATTTTTCATCTTTCCAATTTTAGTTGCTTGTTTGTGCAACGCTCAACTCGAGTTTGCCACAGCATGCGACGCGTTGTTGTTGTTGTTGTGATTGTTGTTTTGGGTCTGCATCTTCTCGAGCAGCTTCTTTAGCTTGTCGTGCTTCTTCAAATAGGCGCTCTTCTCATGTGCCAGCTTGTAATTGGCAACAGTTGCCACTGTTGTTGTTGCGGTTGTTTTTGGCAATTGCGTTGTGGTTGTTTGCGTTGTTGTTTGCGTTGTTGTTTTTGTTGTTTGCGTTGTTGCTGTTGATGGGCTGCTGCTGCTGCTGGGCGACGCTGCCGTTGAGGAGCCAAGAAGTGGCGCGTTGGGCAACTCGACGCGCTTCTTGTGCATGTCCAGCACCTTGTCTTCCTCCACCTCCACCTCCACCTCCTCCTCCTCATCCAGCGGCAGCAGCTGCAACTGTAAAGAGATGATGCATGTGATTATGACATGGACATGGACATGAATATGGAGACATGCTGCATACATGAAAGCAAATGCGATTACAAATGGTGGCGAGTGGTGGTGAATAGTAGGCGTTTATCTGCCTATCTGTCTCTGTGTGTGTGTGCGTGTGTGTTGTGCTGTGGGTGTACTTTGTACAGCGATTGTGCAAAATGTATTTTCGAAAAAGTGTCAAAAAAAACTTTGTTGCTTTTGTGGTTTAAAATTTTCTTTCTTATTTTTTTTTTTTTTTTTGGCTTTAATTTGTTGTTGTACACGCAATTTACAAAACGATAACTAGTCTCCTTATAAGTATGCATATCAGTAGCGATGATAAAACTTGCGATTATCATATTGTCTTACATAGTTCCATGGCGCATATTTGTTTGCCTTCTCGTAGGCCTTGTATTTTTTAGTCTTCGCATTGTATTTGCCCTGCAGCTTGTTGGGCACAATTGCCGTATACTTAATGCCCACACCGGGCACATACTGGGCAGCCAATGCCGGCACACTCACTGTGCCAGTTCCAGCTCCAGCTCCAGCCTGGTTGTATGTAGGCGAAAGTTGGCCAAAGTTGCGCTTCGGCGGCAGATTGTTGTAGTTGGGCGGCGCATAGGGGCCAGCGGGTATGATCCAAGTGCGCGGCCGAGATGGCGGTGGCAGCACATAACTGAAGGTATAAAATACGTACACATTAAATAAGGTTCAAGAGGGTAACTTTTTACGGCCTAAAATTTGGAGAAAGGATTCACCTGTTTATAATAAATTTTGTATCATTATCATTATTTGTCAAATTACTGCAGATTATTAAAAGTTATAATATAACTGATAAGTTTGGTAAAGATAGGAAAAATAAAACTATTTTGAAACTAATTCAATTGTCAAATATTATCTCTGTATATAGATCCAAAGTTATCTAGTTTCTTTTTATAACTAACTTTAAAATATAAAAGTTTTTATACAAAAAGCCATCTTTCAATCAATAGTATTATTAATCAATCATTATTAATTTATACATTTGTTGGGAAATTTAGTTTCGTCTCTATGCGGATTAATTTTTCTCTCTTCCAGGTGAGCCGATTAAGGCCAACTTACACAAATGGCTTCGGGTTGGGCACATCGTCACTTTGATCCTCCCAAACTGGGGCCGGCTCCCGATATGGCTGGAGTGGCGGTGTGGGCGTGGTTCGTGGTGGTGGTGGCACAATGGGACCCGTATTGGTGCCCCAATCGACGCGTATCGCTTGGCTATATGGCAGCCAGCTGGTAGCGAGGCAGATGACTAGCAGCAGGCAAATTGAGTGCTGCAAGGAAAGCGAAAACATAAAATCCAAAATAAATAATGTGAATATAATTTGTCGTGTTCAACAGCTTGCAACGATTTGGCATTGCCTTGAGAACAAGCGCCCCCAATCAACAAATTGTATTCGAATGTGTGTGGCACAAATTGCACAAGTTTTTTGATGCTGTTTTGAGACTCACTTCGCCATTAAGGCAAGCTTTAAGTTATAAGCTTATGCAACTGCCAACTAAATGTGTTTTCAATTCGTAATCAACGCACCACTCTGCCAATTAATTGAGCTTTATATAGTTGTTTAGATGTTACCAATTTCAAACAAAAACAACATATAAATTTGTGTTCTTGAACTCGATTATAGTTTTCTAATAATTGCGCGACTAGCAACAATGTCAAGTGTAAATATTTATAATCAACACAAATTGTTGTTTGGTTTGTTTACATTGTAAAAACAGTATATTATGTTGTTGTTGCTGTTGCATGTGAAAATTTCTCAACATATTAACACTATTTAAGCATAATAATGTATAGAAATTGTTGACATTGTTGAAAAGTTCAAAGTCATTGTCTTTCATGTGGCTTATGATTCATTTGGTTTGATAAATATTTATACATGTGTGCATGTGGTTATGGACAGTGTTAGCTTTGTTAATTGAATTGGTTTGTTAAATAATGATTAATTAGGCTACATTCATTGGGTTAAAGGCGTATCACTTTTTATCTATTCCAACAGTTTTATTGTCGCGAATTAATTTCATAATAATACATAGAAATATGTATGGCAAGCTATGCATTGCTGATTTTATGAGCGTTTATTATTTATTTATGCGTTGTTAACATTGTCACCGGTTTTCAAGTGTTTTTGCAGCTAATGATCAATTACGAACCATTAAACATGGAAATGGGCTTTCAAAACGCAATAGAAACACCGCTAATTAAAATGCCAATCAATCGACAGGTGCTAAATGCAAATGACAACGGGGGAGCAACTAAAGAGGGGAATTAGACCATACTTATTATGCCTCACAATTGCAACATGGCAAAATGGCAGACAACAACAGCAGCATTCTCCTTGGCCAATTTTGTCTGTTTGCCAATTTGTCAATCTGCGGCGCTTTTGACAATATGCACAAAAGATATCGATACCAGTGATTTATCGATGCCACCTGCACACACACACACACACTGCAATCGAAGCGGTATCGTTTGCTCTGTGCATGTGGGAGTGAGTTATTGCATATTCTGCTCGTCTCTATTTCTGCAGTTCTCTTTTTCTGCGCAAAGATGAGAATTGCATGTTGCTTGCAAATTGAATATGTTAACTTTAACCATTTGCCATGCACATGTTATCTTTTTACGTGCACAGTCGCATGAAATAAAGTTGGCAACTCTTGTGCATTTAAATAATGCGAATAAAGCATTTTTTATTGCAAATTCATGCAGTAAATCCTGTTTTTCTTAATCCCATAAATCAGTTAATTAATTCTTTGGAATACCTATTCAAATGGGTCAATTGGCATTGCATGGAAATTTTATATACATGGTAATTGTCTCAATGGCGGTATTTTCATTATTTCGAGGTAACAATAAAAAAAAAAAACTCCAAATCCAGCAATGACAGCATTGTGTTGTGCATGGTAAACTCGAGTTTTGCGTATTCAAGTCTCGTTGTGATCGATTAGCCAAATTCGCAACGTACAAAATGCAAATAATATTTACCACAGTTATTTTTTATATCTATGAATTCGTAATGAGCGGATGCAGACTCCATTAAAATTGTTAAATCTCTGATTCTGTTTAGATAATGTTGATAGCTATCCAGCAATGTTGCAATTCTAACGAAATTATATGTTGATAATATCTCAGATTTCTAATATAATTATTTACCAGCTGCATATCGAATTGGTGGATTAACGTTATATCCCATAATTGAATAAATTATGAAAACCAATAGACGAAGACTCGAATTGGCCAACGAGTTTGTCCGTCCAAGAAATTTTGAATGGCACAGCTCCAGTTTGTCAAGACGTGTTGTCGTTGTCAGCCCTGAGTAGCATGACGGCAACAAAATTATTGTGCCACAATGGACACACAATTTTGATCAGTGCTTAAGCATATCTGTGTCTGGGCTCTTGTCACTTCCTAGACATAATTACAGTGACCATGAACTTGAAATTCACTTAAATTCAAAGAAATGTACACTTAACCAAATTCATTAATCCTATTACTCAAATCGCTTGAAATTAAAATTAGCTCTAAATTGGTAATTGATTGAAATTGAAATAAGTGGTATTTTTTTTAAAAACTCTTGTTAAGTTTTCTAGAACGTATAATTTGAATGGTTATCTAAGATTATACACACAAGAATGCTTTTAGTTAACAAGTATTTTTTTTCTCTGTCTGTTTGTTTTTGTCAAAGTGTATAATTTAATTTAACTGGCACATGAACCTTAATACTCGCATAGTTTTCTTTGTAAGCTCTCACGGCTTTTAATTAAAGTGTTGAGCCACACAATGGGTTCGGAACTGACTTTGGGGATTTGGCGTCTGGGAATTCGCTGTGCGTCTGCTTGTCGGCTCAGTCAGAGTATCAGAATTACGCCGCAATGAACATATGTATTTTTAAGTACGGATCAGTTGAATGACCTCCGAAGTCGTGCACGTTTCAATGGTGGAGTTGTATTAATTGGACGGCACTCCTTCTTTGATATCGTTGCCGCCTCCTTTGGTGTCTCGTCGGCGTCATGAGAAGGAAGGAATCAATTCTAATCACACGACAATAGCCGACTAATTAAAAACAATCAATAATATTAAAGCTGCTCAGAGCACACAGCAGAACAACTACACTGAAACATTACTCCGGCATTATCATTATCTTTGATTAACACAGTTTAGCACGAAAATAATCATTTATTATCAAGCGACTTGCTTGGCATACCGATTTTGCTTACTACTAAAGTTTCTCGGCAACAGCTTCAAATTAAGTGTTTAGTCAAAGAAAAAAAAAACAACTAAAATCTGAAAAAATAAAAATTTTGCGAAATTTAGTGCAGTTGGAAAAAAAAAAACCGTTTAAGTAGTATTGCATTTTTTGGGTCAAGCTTAGATTTAATGTAATGGGCAAAGTGTGCTGTGCAAGGCGGGGGCGCCAGCTGTCCGGTGTGGTCCAGCCTTAGTCGGTCAATCTTTTATCTGGCATCGAGTGCTTGGTACCAACACCAACAACCGCTATGCTCATTGTCTTTTATTACACAACAACATTATAAACAGAAAATAAAGATAAAAAACAAAAAAAATAATTCGTTGCCGGTATATTTTTAAACGATTGCATTTAGCGCGTTCGCTCTAAAAATCGTAATACGATTATAAGTATGCCATAATCATTTTTCAAACGCCCTAATTGAAATCATTTATTTTCTATCATGAGGGTAATGGCTATACGAGACACCTTATAAATATTATGTGCGGATTTCTCAGTTATTTTTTTTATTTTGGATTGTGGCATGCGGGTAAGTTTAAATTGCAATTTAATTATCGATATGGGGAACCAACATTTATTGGGGAATTTTTGAGCTGCATGACTGAACTTTGCTAATAAATATCATTTATGCATTATCAAGTTTTGCACGCGAACAATGCGGGTCAGCATTGCATAATGATATATGAATAAACAAATAGATATTGGGCAATTTGCCATGTGGGAGATGAAAGTAAGTCAAAGTCAAAAATATCATAGTTCAACAATGACCAGCATAATTATGAAAGTTGTAAGGGTTCGATTGGTGGTAGCAAGGAAAAAAATCATTTCATTTATCAAATCACTTTCATCATGCTCTGCCACAAGACAATTAAATTGGAAATGAGGCATCGCATTTCATATTTCTTTGTGTTGTTAAATGTTATTTCAATCATCGGTTATTGTTCATTGTTTTTTGAAACATGATTTATAACCAACTTCATTTTTTTTATAACTTTTTTCCATTATTGGAAAGGCTATACAATTTCATTAATATTAAATTAATCACCCCATAGAAAAATTATTGAAAATATTTTGTATATTAATTATTACTGTTGATGTATTTAAAATTCAGTGTATTTCCATTTTGAATTACATACACTGGCTTATCTCTTTGCAATCTAATGTGATTTTATATTAAGAAACTATGATAATCACATTCCCATAAATGATGCTTAGTCACATCAAGTTTTATATCTAAATTAAGTTGCGATTACAATGACAATACAGGAAACGTCAGATTACTCAAAAATTTGCATTTATTCAAATGCGTAAAGTGTAAATGTATTTCATTTAAAGTGGGTGTACTGTGAATGTGTCAAAATTAAAATATATTATACCATAAATTTTGCGTTCTACATGATAGCTCTATGGTAGTACATGGCAATTAAAATTTACATCTAAATGGCTTTTTCAACTGAATCGAGCTGAATGCGCTAAAGAGCAAACGCTCAAAGAAGACATCCGGCAGATCAGTGAATGGTCAGATAGACGTGTTCTTCGCGCACTGACTGACATGACTGACTAACTGACATGACTGACTAACTGTCTGGCTGGCCTTCAGTTTGTGACGCTTACCTTACACATCAGTTGAGAACAGCACATTGTACATCGGCCCATTAATGTAGGGTTTCGAGGCAACCGTAAAATGACTTCATCTGCTAAGCAAACAGTCGAAGCGTGTCTGGTAATTAGTTACAACATCGCTGGTAATGTGTCTGATTTGCATATTAAAAACCATTGAATATAGTTATAGTTGACCTAGCCTATTCTCTTAGCTGAAAGTTGATTGCAGTTGCTTCTTCGGCTGAGAAGTTCAAGGCAAGTTGGCAAATTGTCGCTCATTGCCTGCCGTTCATCAATTAGCCAACAGCAATAGCAATGACCTTGTTGGGGCCAGAACAAACCAAAAAAAAAACAAAAAACAAAAAAAAACAAACAAACAACTAACTTGATACATCGCCCCCACCAGCAGCAGCCATGCGCTCGCAGCGGGTGGGGGAATGTGTTGGGAAACACTCAAATTGTGGTGCTGTGCAAGTTGGCGTTAAATTCTGACATGGCTTTTTAACGCCAAATATATATTTTGATAGCTGTTCGGTAGTTGGTTACATTTTCTCAACTCAGCTCGTTTGTCACAGCTTATTGTTGGCCAATTTGAAGGCGCAACATGAAAAGGCAAAAACAAAAGCCGAGCATTGAAACAAGTTTCATGCATCTGAGGCAGCTGAAGCATTTGTACAAATTGTTTGGCATTAGGTCGACTTTGGGCTTAGTCACTGATCGTTTTTTTTTTTTTATATATAAATATTTATTTTTTTTAATTTTTGGTCTTGTTTGCGCCTGGCTGCATTGCTCGCATTTGTACTACATTAAAAACAATACATAGTCAGTTTCATTTGGCAGCGGCTTCCTCGTCAGCATTTGCTGTTAGCCATATACAAGTGGGCCCACAACAACAGCCTTGTGTGGCACGTTTATGAATGTTGTCGGTTGTTGGTATTTTTATTTCTATTTTTTTTTTTTTGAGTTTTTGGTTCAGAAATGATTGAGATGATCGGTGTCGATGTCGTGTATCTCACACTTGGAGAAAATGCTTGAGAAATGATAGTTGTTTGGCGTCGATTTCAGTTTCGTTTTTATTCATGCACAATTTATGGGGTAGCCTCGAGTTTCCTACACCCCCCCCCCCCCCCATTTAGAATGTCAGCTTAAGTGAGTTGATATTTTAAGATAACTCATCTTTAAAGTTTAGCATTGAGCTCAAACTGTCTGTTAAAATTAATTTTAAGATATGTAAATTTCACTTTTGTTCGTACTTTGAGCAGTACTTTCGCCACACTGCGAAACCAGAAATCAAATAATACAAATTCTTTAATAATTGGCTGCCAAAAATTTGTGTGGCTATGCACTTTGATTAATTGCCAACAAGTTCCCATGCTATTTAAAAATGCGCAACAAAAGAATAATAAATATATTTTTTATATAATATATATATTTAAGCGCAAATTTGTGATGCCCAAAGATGATTTGCGATGCCAAAAGTCAAACCTGAGCAAACAACTCAAAAAACGTGGGATTCAATCAACCAAAAAATCAAAAAATCAAGCGAAATTTTATAAAATGCAAAAATAAAGATAATAAGTAAATAGACATCATATTGTTTGCAATTGCATACATATATATATATATATATATATATGTATATCCAATTAATGGGGTTAATGAAATTGCAAATCCATTGAATACACAGACAGCTCAATGCCTATTGTAGGTGTATGTGTGACTGACTTTGCACATGTATTTGTGTATGATTTGCTAAAAAAACAATTTAATTCCCAGGCAGTTGTAAACTTGACCTCTATGATGATTCCTTTTTTGTCGAGACAAACATGCAAATGGCGTGTCAATAAATTAATTAAACAAAATGAAAAAAATCAATTTTTTTTTTTTTTTTTTGTATTTCCTTCTGAGATGCCAATTGCAGGGGCAGCATCATCGAGGCAATAAATTGCAACATATTTTTCGCTGCAATATGCTTGATGCAGTTGCAGGTCTGATTGGTCAACTCGATATCAGCGCGGCTCATTGAATTTATGGCATTTAGGGGCGTAACCGTCGGATCGCAACAAAAATAAAATTATTTAAAAAAAAAAAATAGAAAAAACCTTCAAAGCATAATAACTTGGATTTTGAGTAGGGCACTCGTTGCGTCTTTTAGTGGTGCTGCCGTTGCTGTTGCTGAGCTCTGTGTTGCTCAGAGGCTAACGGGGCGCTAATCATAAATCTGCAACGCAACTGCAGCGACAACAACAACAAAAATAGCAACAAACTTCAACTGCTAATCAGCGGTTACAAACCCAAAAGTTAATGCCTGTCAGGCACTTAGCTGTTTGAACTTTTCGACGTCTGTCTGGAATTTGTATTGTGAAAATGAGGAAAAAACAAAATAAATAAATAAATCGAACTGCTTTCAGGCTGGTCAACAGCACAGTACAATCGTTCCCCAGTAAGTAGCGTGGCCAAGAGGTCAATGAGCTACCGTTATTGTTAACTAAATTGGCTGCTGAGCCATACAAAAGACTGCATTTGATTTTTGTGTATTATTGATTCAAGCAGCGCTTACACAAATATACAAAACAAACAAACTCCGTTTATAATTTGCATAATTTACGTCTGCAAAATTTTTGCATAAAACGTACATTTGGAGCGGAATTGTAAACGATTCACTTAATCATTTGTCTAATTTTATATGCACATAAAATTTTCAAGCACGATCTAAATCAAAGTCTAATCATTTCTTATTAGAAATTATCAAAATAACAACCAAGCAGATATTTTTCATATCAAAGAAACTAAAATTAGCATAATAATGAAAAATATGATTACAATGGGCATTGAATCGTTTTCCGATAACTTAATCGTCTGACAAATTATGTTCAATGTGGTAAGAAATATTTAATGGCATTTAGATAAGAGCGTGAAGCGTTTCATCAATTAAATTCCGTTGAGAAATTAACTGTATAACAAATTTCTTAATCTAACCATGAATGTTGTTTCTTTTAAGGAAGTGATTTCGCTTTTGTTATTAAATTGCATTTTTTGCACACGTTTCGTTATGTATATAAAAGCTGCGGGCTTTGCTGCCAAATTGCTAACAAAATAAAACAAACATAATTTAATAGAAAAAAAAGAACAATCATAGAAGAAGATCCGCTAATTACAAAATGATGTTGCAAAAATAAGTATTTTTCCTATATATATATATATATATATATATATATATATATATATATTTATATGTTGTGCATTTTGACAATTAATGACGCTGATTTCACCAAGAGCGTAAAAAAAAACTCGTTTCCGGTGCGCATCTGCAAAAGGGGAAAAACAAAAGACTTATGACACAAACTGGCAAATGTACATTAACGAAAGCTGAGCTGCTAATAAATCGCATTGTTTAACGGTATATCAAAAATGTAAACATAGCGTAAGAATATTATACACCAAACTCAACAACAACAGTTTTGGGTCATTGCCTTTATGTGAATTTTTTTTGTTATTTTTTTTAAGCTTTTTTTTGTGTGAGAACAACAATAACTCGAAGAAGTTTAAGTACCCTTGTGGAACTGCTGCTAATAAGGAAAATATATGTGGAGTGCAAAGGGCAACTCATTACCAAATTACCAAATTCAGAAATAAAGTAGCAGTCACAATATTTGTATTCTAAGGCATTGTTAAATCTGGTCTCCTTCTCATCCATGATTAATGAAGTTGATGTGCGTGTTTGACATTTTTTATGTGTTTACGTTCGCTTATTAAATCAGATCGTGCGGGATATTAAATATTTTAATATCGTATAAGAGTGTGAGAAATTACGTACACACAATTAAGAAATATGCTCTTGTGTATTGGTATCCAGTTAGCACTGGAGATCGCAGTCATTGAATTTTAAGCGTAAATCGCATTCCACAATAATTATCATATGGAGGATCTTTATGGGTTTGGTTAGTCGGATTATAAATCACTACTTAAATTATTTGTCAATACAGTTTTCTTTCGATTTACTTACCATTTTGTAATTTAAAACTTTTAATGTAAATTAAAACTTCAAAGACGATTAGCTGGAAATATTTGAAATGAATTGATTTGTTGTTATAAATATTTAATTTTGATAATTGTACGCATTATAAAAACGAATTTGAGGGTCGTTGCCGTTTGGCATTTGTTATAAGATTTAGTTGAACACACATAGACATAGACACAAGTAATTGTTTTCTTGCTGTCCTCTATTTTAGATGTTTATAATGATTGTTATTAGTTTGTAGTCGAGTTTCACACTGCACAGCTGTTGCTGTTGCCGTTGCTTTTGCTGTTGATTTTGCTATTGCTGTTGCTGTCAGAGTTAAAATTATGAAAACATTTCCATTGACAGAGACTTCGAGTTCGACTTCGACTTCGATTTCGACTCGGTCTTGGAGTCGCCCGTAATCATCGGTAATTGTAGACGCGCGGCATTGTTCGCATATTGAATGACGATAGCGATGACGATGACGCGATGACGCGTGCAGAGCTCTCAATGCGACAATATCAAATCAGATTTGAAATGATATCAAATGAACTGTCTGCTCATTATGCAATCAGCTTTTCAAAACTGGACCCTACTGGCACAGTGAATGTCGTCGCGATGAGATTTTGTTCCGATTGTTCGTTTGCATTATACTGTTGACGCTGACAACTTGCAGTCTCAATTGCAAGCACTCGAGCTAAAAGATTTCCGTCTAAATGACAACTGATAATAAACCCCACCACAACCAGTTCAACAAAAATGCTTTCAAACTGACCTAGTCAAACTGATTGCTCTGCTCTGCTCTGTCACCTCGCTGTCGCTGTCGGCGTCGATGTCGTCGTCGTCGTCAGAGTCAGCGTCAACGTCTGTCGCGCATGCGTAAATAACAATTTAAATGACAATTTTTTTCTGCTTGCGGTTGCTTTAAATTTATAAGTGCGAGTAATTTTAAATTGGTTGTGGTTAACAATTTTTTGTTTGGCTTTCAGTGTCACAAATTCAGCCAAAAGTGCGCACATGCCACGCATTTTAAACTTTAAGTGCTCAGTCTCACTCTTTGTCGCTGTCTCGTAAGTATCAAAGAAAACAACAACAACAAAAATCACAAGAATTATTGTGTGCTGACGATGTGTGTGTGTGTGTGTGTGTGTTGAGCCGGCCATGTCATGGTTGCAGCTCAAACGTGACTATGTCGGAAACCTGCCTTTTCGACCAATATATCGCTTGCGAATTTTATAGAGCAGGCATTCGATGCGACTGAGAAACATCCCTGACTCAATTTTATTATGGCTCAATAAAGTTTATAAATTGTTACGTGGCTTAGGTGCAAAATAAGATATATATTGCTATCGAGAACTTAATTCGATTAGGTACTTGAGAAACTAGTTTGTTTGAGATGAGCTCTTTTTTTATTTTTATTTGTGTGTAACTTGTTTTAAGCTTAGACTTGTTGCACTAATTGCAAAAAACTAGAACTAGTACTAATTAAAACTAGAAATGTATGAGATTTGCATTCCAGTTCTTGTACGATATACTCCTTTTATGTGTTACTTCATAGCCCACTTGACGAACACACATTTTTCGTTCTCAATTCACTAATTAAAAAAATATACAATCTACGCCTAAATATTTTTTTTTTTTTGCATTTATAGCTACTGCACTTAATTATCTGCAAGTGTTTCCGGCATAATAACATCATAAGTACACTATAAGTGCCAACTTATGCACCCAAAAAGGCCTTTTAAAGCTCATTTTAATATTGTTACTAATAAAACACTGTATTTAACTTCACATAATATAAGGTTTTAGTTTCAATTATGGTGCCGAATTTTCCCTTCCTTTTTTCGTTAACGCTCTCAGAAGAAAAAAAGAAAAAGAAACACACAGACATTGACGACTTTTGATTTATGCGGCCTTTTAAAACTGCAGCTAGCCAACGTTCGAGGCGGTTTCTTAAATTATTATTTGATAATTTTTTTTTTTCTATATTTCCTAACAACATTTTTGCTAGTCAAATGTTTTGTGCGTGCAACAGCGTCAGCGTCAGCGACAGCGACAACAACGCCTCCTTTTCAGGCTCTATCTGTCCATGATTTATTTATTTGCATAAATTTAACACGGCTCTGACAGCAGTTGAGTGCTTGTCTTTTATTATTATTTTGTTTTGTTTTTTTTTTATTTCTTGAGCTGTGATTGTTGCCTGCCTACAGGCGATGGAGCATTGGCACACGCAAGTTTGTTACCTAAGTCTTTTGTTATGTGCCTTGAGCAAGGAATTTTTATGGGTTTGTTGTAGAACACAGTTTTTTTTTCTGCATGTTTGTGGGCCTGTCTGTTTGTCATAATTAACACCATTTCATGCAACTTAATTTGTTATTATTTAAATGAGTTGATATTGTTGCCTTTTTGCGAATTACGGTTTGCATCATCTGTTGACACTGCACATACTTTGTTTGTTTTGTTGTAACTGCCGCTTGCTGAGTGGTTTTGGTGTTTGTTTTTGATGTTTTTTTTTTTTTTGTTACTTGTGTTGATTGTGTTTACCGAAAGCAGCGCTTAAAGCATGACAAAACACATTGGAGACACGGGCCACACTGAATGCAGCAATTGCGGTAGCATCAGCATAAAGTCTCAGGTCTTGGGTCTCCCGACTGCGACGCTGTTCATCAGCTGAGTTGCCGAGACGAACGAGCACGAGCCATTTGCCGATGGCCAGTTCGGCTGTGTTTTTGATTTTGTTTTTTGTTTTGATTTTTCATTGTTGCCAGAGCGGGTTTCTCATACATGTGCCCGACTCCCTGTCTGACTACCTATAGTCGCCTGCTGCTGTTGCTGCTGCAGCTAAAATGTTGCTAGGGCAGCTTCCGGCTGAATATATTGCTGGCGATTTTAGACATGTTGCTTGCCGTTGTCTCATTTACATTAAATGAAGCTTGTCGGCGTGTGAGCACATTAAATGTTTTTATTTTTACATTTTGTATTATTTAATCAGAACATTGAATTTTTATTGAGCTGCATCAAAATGCGTTATGCTAATGTTTGCTAAAAGCCAGCTTAACAATATACCAACTTAGTGTTTATTACACCGCTTACATTTATATATGGATATCAATTAAATGTGCGGCACGTGATGCGCCGATCTCTGTTGAACATCAAACGTTTTTAGGCTGGCAAAAAAAGGCCTACGTTTTAGCCATGTTCACAATATGTGAGCGACATTGAGAAATGAAATAAACTCATTAAATGAAGGTTAACGTATTTAAATTTCTACTACAATTGCCCTTTGCGGCAAGTTTGTCAACGTCTTTTCAGTCCCTAAGTTCAACTAATTATACGATCAAACAATTTAAGAGTCGTAGAAAATAATGCTTTAATCTGTCAGCAACCCAAAATTGTATTGGCACTTTGTATGTTTTTGGTAAATTATTCATCATTAAATTGTATGAGTTGGCAAAAGAATATGAACAATGTGATTATTCTTATGTACAATTCGGATTTCCTCAATTAAAAGGCTTAAATCATTTTTGGAAACGATTTGTTGAGCACTTTGTGGGCGTAGACACAGACAGACATATAATGTATGTTGTTTATGTAGTTCAGGTTCAGGGCACTTAAGAAGCAAGACATTATTAAAAAATGTAAATATAATTAAAAAGCCATATCAATCAAAGCGGACGACCGATTAGCATACACAAGTTTTTGCAATTATGTATTTGTACCAATAGTAAATCAACAGAAATGTCTGCTTAAAACGCTTTTGCTTGACAAGTTGATTTTATGGCTGTGCTCGGTCTTGGACAAAACTGGTCTTACAAAAGATCTCTATCACATTTATGGTCTTTTTATCGTAATATTACAGTTTTTATATTTTTTTTTTTTTTTTTTTTCATTAATGTTGTTGTTGTTGTAACTCGAATGTGCTTATGATTGATCTGATGATTTTGTGGACCGTACAAGTGGCAACTACTGCTTACAGCGGTTTATTTTTTTTTTCAATATTTTTTAGAGAGTGTGGGAGAATTTTTGAAGCGAAATAATCTGATGGTAATTTTTGTAAACTGTCGAAAGTGACAGGCGTACAAATTTGCGATATAATCAAACAAATTTTAAGATTGGGCAAGGCTTGCCAAATGTTTGCCAAGAATTCACTCAGATATATACGAGTATTCAGTATGATATCTTACTTTGAATGTAATTAAAAATATGAGACTCCATCAATAGCTGAAATCAAATCTGAATTGTATACAAAGACATTATATACTATTGCCATTGGGTCTGTCCTTTGAAGATAAGCTATTCGAACAACAGATCATTAAACATTTTCAAGTACTTTGTGGTCTATATAGAGTTACACATAATGTTTTATGCATGAGCCATTTGAGTGCTACTAGTACTCACATTGAGCATTGTTTTAACCCAGTTGTCATAATTTATAAATACACTGCCACCCAGTGTTGAGGTTGTCAACTCGCACGGCCTACAAATAGAGAGTTGCCCGTTGCTCGTATGCTAATCTTTCGAGTACACTGAGAATATTATTGATCTTGAACGCATGACTGAATGCTACATATATGCAATGGATCGACATGACAGTTATAGCCACAGCCATAGCCAGATCTGACTTAATCGGAGAGTTGAGAACGAATACCGCAAATCAATAATCAAGCCAATAACCCGACTCAATGCCTTTGGAACATTTTTTAATGAGCGCACATTCATTTATCTTTATTAGTAATGGCAATTGGCAAAGATAAGAGACAGATGGACGGACAGCCAGATGGACAGATGGACAGATGGACGGACGCTTGGACAGCTGAGCAGTTTACGACTCATTTTGCAATAATTTTCTTAGCATTGTAATGGGCTCATTTAAGTTATTAATTTATGTAACACATTTCTATTATTTATTTATTTCTAAACACGATTTCTAGAATATTTGCTGCACTTTGCCATTTTCCCCACAGTTAAATGCAATTTCTTACGTAAAATATAAATTACTAATTGCAAATTAATCAGTAGTCACTAAATTATCAACAGACAAGACAGTCGAAGATAAAAAAAAATTATAAAAGATGATATTTTTATGTAAGCACTTAAGATGATGTATGATGATCATGTTTCGATGTATTTAAGTGTCGGACTAGACCGATAAACCCCAGAGTGTTCTGTGTAGCGCCAAAAGTGGACAGACGACAGACGACAGTCGACAGCATCGAGCGTATCGGATTTGATTGAACTGGTAATTAATGATCACCGGATTAGTTTTGAACAGCAGCCGCAACGAAACAACGCTCGTGCGACAAGTACCCACAGATTGGATGCTGTATGCCGGAGGCAGAATATTAATCAACGTATTAGAAGTTGTACACCGTATGGCGGCTGCGTAGGTGTCTAGATCTCAATTCATATATATTTTTAGATAGGGAAGTACATATGGCATATATACATTTGTTTTACTTTAACAAGCAAGCAAGTCAATCGCATGAAATCGAAAGGAGTTTGTCTACTATAAATTTTAGATAATCCATGTGCTGTGCAGCACTCTAAGTTCAAGGTAAAATCCTGGCAAGACCTTGCTTTTTTATATTAACTGCATGCTCAAAAGCAGTTAGAAAGTTGAAACTGCATTTAAGCTTACGGTTATTTTTAAGATCTTGTGTTTAATTTGGGACATTTATCGCAAGATATTTTACACTTCAGTTAAAGTTCAACTAACTCTGATTTCGTGTTCACATTATAAGCTCATTAGCCTCAGTCAAAGATTAGAATGCCTCTTGATTTTTTCAATTAATATTTATATATATAATAGCATAACAAAGAAGAAGAGAAGGAAAAATGCATTTCCAGCTATATAAAATACACAGAGTTAACGTGAAACAAAAAAAAAAATAATTAGAAATCCATTGCTTAAGAACTATTAAAATGGCAATTTGCGAGAGCGCCTTCAGTTTAGCCGGCCCGATTAAGACCGGCTGGCTTTTAATCCTGATGCGTTGTGCTCTCCTCCAGATTGCAGAACACATTGCGCATTTTGTCTAGATCGGGCGGCGCCGTGTCCGGATTCCTTATCCACATAATGTACGCCTGTTTGTCGGTGCGTGTGAGCGGCTTAAAGTTACGCGGATTCTGTGCCTCCTCATCCTGCAACTTGGAGTTGTAGCGCGCATACAGAAAGATGCGATAGCGCCAATTATCAAAGGTCTGCTTCCACTCGGTCACATGCTTCACAGCGCCCTGCGGCACTGCATTCAATAGATTCGCCAACTTCAGCCAGTAAGGATCCAGCACGGGATCGTTGCGTCTATGGTCATTAATGAACTGATGCTGCTGCAGAAAGTGAACGTAGAGCTCCTTCTGACGCTTCGACATGCGCTCCTTGCGTTCTGCAAAACAAATTCATTTAATTTGTGAAATATTAAGGACAGGAATATTGTGAAAATGTAGAGGAGATTGGGCAAGTAGATGTTACTTTGTTTGGGGATGGAGATCTGTTCTCTGTTCTTTCAGATTACACACTCATTTTTTTAGAATTGAGTATATTCAACTTACGTCGAATATTGTTTGTGCCCGTTGTGGCAATAGCCATGTTAACTCCTTGTTGCTGTTGATGTTGTTGTTGTTGCTGCTGCTGCTGCTGTTGTTGTTGTTGTTGTTGTTGTTGTTGTTGCTGTTGCTGCTGTTGCTCCTGTTGCTGCAGCAGCGCCAGATGTTGTTGTTGCTGTAAATGCTGATGCTGCTGTTGCTGCTGCAGCATGAACTCATGCTGTATGCGCTCCTGCAGCAACTGCTGATGTTCCTCATCGTGCTGGTGGTGGTGTGGATGATGTGTCGGTGGCGGTGGCAAAGGCAATGACGGTGGCGGCGCTTGTTGCGGCATATGCTGTTGTTGCTGATGATGTTGCGAGTGCGGCGAATCAGGCAGCTCATCCTGCGTATCATAGTCCATTTTTGGCGTGCATGGATCGTAGTTGGGCATGGCCAGTTCCGCAGATGCCGCACCACTACTAGCCCTATCGATGCGATACTTCATGCTCTCCTGCTCATCGTCATCGCAATTGGGCAGCGTCAGCACTGTGGCTGAAGAGGGCGCTGCATCTGTGACACTGCTGCTCTGACACAAATTGGTAGGCTCTTCCGGCGGGGGTGACTCGTTCAGTAGCTTCTGGGCACCACAACGACAATGCGGATGCACCACATAGTTCTCCAAGGCACCATCGTACACTGAAAACAGTAAAACCAGAATTAGATAAATGTATTAAAATATAGTTCTTAAATCTAAAGCTCGATGGAAAAGTAGATTTTGTTCGTTTTATGTTTGCTTAAACATAATGTATTTAGCGCTTAGCATTAGTTAAAGTACACATCATCATCATCATGAACATCGTTCTGATTATCATTAACATTTTGCACTGGTTCCGAATTGCCATTTTGACTCTCAATAGTCGTAACTATTTGTTGCCGTTGTGCTCTCATCCAGAGGCACAAACATGTCCATTTTATCGTAGTCCGGCGGCGCAATGTGTTTGTGACTGGTCCACATAGCGTAGGCCTTCTGATCGGTGGCCGTCAGTGGCTTAAAGTTCTTGGGATCGCTCGTCTCCGACATGCTCAGCTTGGAGTTGTAGCGCGTATACATGAATATGCGATAGCGCCACGCATCGAATGTCTGCTTCCAATCCTCCACGTTCTTTACGGCGCCTTGCGGCACACTATTTAGCATATGCGCCAGCTTGGCCCACAGCGGCTCGGTGAGTCCATCGTGGCGGCGATGATTCGACAGCATGCAGGGATTGTCCTCGAAAAACTTGACATACAGCTCCTTTTGGTCCTTAGACATGCGCTCGCCGCGTTCTACAAATACAATAAGATAATCAATTTAGAATTAAAGTTTTCCTCAGTTTTATCTCACTTGCGACTTACTTCTAAATCGACTCATCAGTCCGGGTGTATAAGGCGACTGTTGTGTCGTATTTGGAGCCGTCATCGTTGGCAGGCTGTGCGTGTAATTTGCGAAGAATTGCTGGGTGGGCAGCGCATGCTGTAGTGCCTGTTGTTGTTGTTGTTGCTGTTGGTTTTGCTGCTCGTGTTGTTGTTGCTGTTGCTGTTGGGCGCGAGCTTGATAGCGTGCCGCACGCGCCGCTCGCTCCGCTTCGGATTCAGACTCTGCTTTGGGTATTATGTCCATAGGATCTATGGACTGTGTTAGCGATTCGGGTGTTCGCTCCGCATAGGTTTGAGTGAGTCGCAGCTTTTGCGCTGCATCCGCATGATCCGAATTGGAGTTGTTGGCATGATCCAGCGGCGAATCGCTTGGCTCATTGCAAACGCCCAGAGCCGGTGAATTGGGCTGTGAGCCGGACAAGGCAGACGCTCCAGCCACATAGTCGTGGGCATGGCTTGCACTCTCATTCGAACGCTGCGGCAGTGGTACATGGTGTTGATGCGGATGTGGATGATTGTGTTGATGTTGCTGCTGCTGTTGTTGTTGCTGTTGTTGTTGCTGCTGCTGTTGTTGCTGCTGCTGCTGCTGCTGCTGCTTGAGGGCAGCCATTGAGCAGGATGGCTCGTATGAGAGCAGATCCTTGGCATGGCCATCGTCTAGGGCTGCAAGAGGGAGCATTTTCAATGTGGATTTTATTACAAGTACAATTCGCAGAGACTTACAAGCAAAGCACTGTTTACGGTTGCCGCGTCTATATACACAGATCATTGTATATATGCATGTACTGCATGTATACATAAATAAAGGTTTATCGGCATACATATTTAAGTATATGCATGCTTTGGTCAAAGTTGTGTTAAAAGGCTTAAACGCTACTGAAAACTAAATCGCGATCTAAACTAATTTGGGTGTGTTTTGTTATTTACCTTGACTGATTTCTATAACGAAATTTGTGAGGTCGTGTCGTTGAGCCAAATAGTGCAGCAGCAGCTCATCGGGTATGTTGAAGCCAATCTTTTTGTTGCGAAACTCGAAATTATAGATCCCAAATGCGGCTCGAACTGCAAAACGAATAAAAAAAAACGTATGCGAAAAGAAAAAAGCACACACAAATTCAATTTCAATGTTCAAATACAAATTTTATGTATTTTATATGATTTTATGCAAAGGCATTTACAAAATATCGGATGTTGCTCCCAATACACACATTTTAATGGCTGTCAAGTTTAACGACCTGCCCTGGGCCTTTGCCTTTGACTGTGCCTGGGGCGGCAAGGCCCCAAAACCGACAGCGTGCGCAATGGCTCCCCTTCGCCCGCCGCTGCGCTCACCTATACGCCCACCCCTGGTACGTTTGCAAAGAGGCTTACCAACATTCTTCAAGTCCCATATGTTCAGATTTCGATTCTCTTCAGGCACGCCAATCATGAGCAGCTTCTTAGTATCACGAAATTGAAAAGGAATTATAATTCCCGATCTTAGCACCATTTTCAATGAGCCCCCGCACTATTTTCACAGTTTTTCATAAATTTTCCACGTTTCGCTTTGCGCCTATCTTCGTAATTGTTTTGGTCTCTGTCCCTTCCTTGGCATTTGCATGTTTTACTTGTTCGTAAACAGCACCGTTCAATCGATTGCTATCGATGAGTGTGGCATCGATACTTTGCGCGCAACAGCAGCATACATCGATACCACAATTTTTGTGTTTATTTAATTCAAATAATTGCTTGTAATTATTTGTCATATGACTAATTTAATTAAAATTTAATTTAATTATTAATTTTTTATAAGCAGGTAAAATGTTATCGTTATGGTGTTGCCTTCGTGTGTGTGCAGTGAATGAGTAATCGCTTGCAGCCCTAAATTAAACAGCTGTTATTTAGAAAAAAAACAAACTTCACTTTCAAAGAGATTTCATTCATAATTACAAAAAAAATCAAAGAAATGCTTGAGAACTGCCAAAGACATCACATGGTCTTGGGACTGGCCGCCCTTACCCTGTTGACCATTCTGGTGCTCATAATCGAATCCCGCTACGCAGCCGAGGACAGTTTGGCGCGCCGTCGCAGCCAACAGTTTATAATTGAGAACAATGCAACGTGCTGGAAACATGAGACATATACAGTGGTCCAGGAGTGTCATCCCTGCTCCGAGTTCGACATTGTCAGTCGCAGTCTGGGCGTCTGCATACACACCCACTTCAAGGAGGTGCTGCGTTGCAAGAGCGGCGAGATTGTGACCAAAAGTTGCGATCGTGTCGCCCTCATTGATCAGCGAAATTTCATAAAATTCGAGGCGATTGCATTTGTGCTTGGGGTGCTCAGCTATTTGGTCAGCTATGCGAGGGATCGCTTCTTGTCCCGGCGAAACTATCAACGCATTGAACGTCAGCTGAATCGGGTGCAGTAGCAGTACCAGTGGCAGCAGCAACAACAGCAGCAGGAGATACAACAGGAGATTCCACCGACGAAGGATACTCAAATGTACATAGATTAATATTTGCTATTTGTAAACGATTTTGCATAATTTATTTAGCTTTAAGTACATTAAATTCTCATACACACTAATACTAGGGGGAGGAATGTAAAATATTGCGTATATTGGGAATGCAGCTGTCCGTAATGAAGACAAGACTGGTCAACACATTGTGGTGCTTCTACACAAAACAAAATTGAAATTAGAAACGGATAACAAACTGTTTGCATGCCAATCCTTATGTAAATATAATAACAGAAACATATTTTGACGGTTAATTGCGCCAGTCGGGTATCAAATCGGGCTCAGCGCCCTTGGCAGCGGTTGGTGGCGCTGCCGTGGTGGGCAGCGCAGGGGGTGATTGCTGCGCATCGAGGGTGTCCTCGCTGGTGGTACTTGTATTGCTGCACGCCTTCAGCGAATTATCCGTCATGGGCAGCGGCTTGGCCACACCAATGCGAACAACGCCTTTGGGTGCACCCTTTAACGCCTGCACCGCCTGATCCAGCGAAGCGTTCTCCAAATTAATTGAGTTGACGAAGAGCAGACGATCGCCGGGTATCAGCCTGCCGTCCAGTTGGGCAACGCCACCCGGCACCAAGGATCGTATGACAATGAGCGTATCGTTCGAGTCCAACGGATCTTGATAGTCGAGTATGGAGAAGCCCAGGCCGCGATCGCCCTTCAAGAGCTCAATGATCTGGGGCTGCGACGACCACATGGCTAGGCCGGTGAGCGGCTCCAGCGAGCGAGATTTCAGTTTATTGAATGAATTGGCCGCAACGGCCACCGAATCGGCATCGGCAACCGAACCGGCTGTGGCCAAGCTGCCATCGGATTTGGCCTTCACCAGGCGATCTGTGGCCGGCAATAGATTCTCAAAGTTGTTGCTGCTCAGCTTCTTTAGAGTGTCGTCGGAGAAGGGCAGTAGAGAGGTGACCTTGCTGCGTCCGCACACCATGCGCACATCTAGAGGCAGCTCCTTTAATATAGCCACCACTTCCAAATGATTCATGCCCAGCAAGCGTTCCCCATTCACCTCGAGCAGCTCATCGCCGGAGCGCAGAACACCATTGACGCCAACGGGCCCATCAGGTAGAATGGAGCGAATATAGTGATGTGGACGCACCTCGCGTCCGCCCTCCACATCAACGGTGCCCTCGAGCGAGATGCCCAAACCGCCGACGGCAAACTTCTTGATCTGGGCCACAATCACCTCCATGTCGGCGCCAACAATCTTTTGCCACTTGCGCACAATCTCTGTCTCAATCTCCTCGCTCAGCTCCGGCTCCGTGTAGTATTTGTGGCGTGTAATCAAACTGGCATTCTTCGCCTGCAATGGAATGTTATATGATGCATGATGGGATCAACTGGAGTAAAGCGGATTAGTTACCTCCTGTTTATCGGCGAGCTGCATAACCACATCTGTGGGAATGATCGTGGGATTTGCATCGAGCGGATCCCTGACAGCCACCAGTTGTTTCCCGGTGCCAAAGCTGCTCAGCGTTGTTGTCGTTGCCAAGGAGCTGGACGGGGGAGTGGTCATCATAAAAGGCTCCGGTGCAGGCAGTGTTTCGTCCAGCTCAAGTTCTCTGGTGGTCGTGGCAGTCGAAGTGCTCGCCGCTGACGTTGACGGCGGTGGCGTGAGGAGGGTTGCACGCGCCGGAGTGCCCGGCGTGCTCGTCGGCGGCTGTGGGGGTGGCGGCTTCTCGTTGGCATTGGCGGCAATTGCCTGCTGCAGCTGCTCATATTTGGGGCCGCGCAAGTAACGCTCGAGACGTAGATTGACCACCTGGCCGGACTTCTTGAGCAGCTCGACAGCCTGATGGTTGGAGTAGCCCTGCAGCGACTGGCCATCGACTTCGATAATGCGATCGTTGACACGAATCCGTCCACTCAAATCCGCAGCGGAACCGGGAGAAACGCTCTTCACAAAAATGCCTGAGAGTTCCTCCTTCTCGCAGACATAGCCGGCAATGGTGATGCCCAGTCCGTTGGCGTCCTTTTTGAGCTCCACCTGAAGCTTCTCGGTCTCAGGCAACGCCAGCAGCTCCTCCAGATCAATGCTGGGATCGATGAGCAGCGAAGTCTCGCCGCGATATATGAAACGATCATCCTCCGTGGTCGTTTGTGGCGTAGATGCCGTTGAGCTCTCGCCAAAGATCTCCGGATAACCGGTGGAGATGAGATACCGTTCAAGCTCGGCAGGATCAACGAGAACGCGAGTAGGCACCACTGCGCTGCCCGGCTCCAGGGCATATTGTGGCGTCGGTAGACTCTGTTCAATGGGTCGCACCACGACTAGGCGCACATGGGTGCCCGATTGCCTGAGGACTGCGGCCACCTGTTCGGACACCATTTCATGCAGATTAACATCTCCGATCTGCAAAATGTGGTCGCCGGAACGCAGCCGTCCATCACGATCCGCCACGCCTCCCTGCAAGATGGTCTTCACAATGACACCCGAGTTGCGTGCCCCAATAATGCCAAAGCCCAAGCCGGTGCCGTCGTTGACCAGCTCAATGGCCTGAATTTGAGCGTAATCCGTTGCATATAAATCGGCGGCAGCTGACTTGGAGTTCTGACTCTGTGGACGGGGCTCCACCTCACCCGTTGACGTGGACTTGTCTGGACTGGCGGGAGCCGACGAATCATACATAACATCCCCACCATTAAGGCTAAGCACCAAATTGCCAGAGACATCGATGTCAAAGTCATTGGGCAGCATGGACGGATGTTGGCCCAGCTGCATGCCCAGCTCATAGAGCGATTCCTGCACATGGGCAATGGTGCGAAAGACTGGATCCGTTAATATGCCCAGTATCGTATTCAAGCTCTCCGCCGTTTGCATTTGGAGCTTGGCATCTTCCGACTCATCGATGCCCTTCTTCACGGCCTCGATTTGCTGCAGCGCACTTGACAGATCCGCACTCAAATGCATTTTAAACGCTGTTCAACTTGCTGGCTTAATAGTTTTGGTGGGTGCGGCAACCCCCTCAGAAGGCACTTGAGCGTATCGCACGTACTTCCGGGTCAGAATCGAGTCGCGAGTGGTGAGTGGGGGGCGTATTGCACAGTTGTCAGCTTGTCTGTTTGCCCCTGTAATTGAATTATATTGCTTTCTCTGAATGTGAGCTGATTGTTGGTCTAAGCTTTTCGGCTTTGGTTTTGATTGAAAATGAACACAATTGCGCTTGCTGTAATTAAATATATATTTTATTTGTGTTGCACAAAATTGTTAATCTTTGTTGTTTTTCTTGCTAGTTTTTAATTATGCTGTGCTTTACCTGTCCGTAGCAATGAACACATAGCGATATATCGATATACAATTGGGCGGTTTATCATCGGTAAGTCTTTTTACAGAAAGCTGTTAACAAATGCTGTTAACGAATATTTACTTTTAAAGTACATTTAAATTTTATACACCATTAATTATATAAGTTAAAGTCAATTACTGCATTTGTTTCTTCTCTTCTAGCTCCAATTCCAACTCCAGCTCGCGAAATTCGCCGAAGAATTCACGTGTCTTGGCCTTCATGACTGGGGTTAGGTACTTTGGGAATGTATCTGTAAATGAAATTTGATTAGTCTATGAAATGCAATCTTTTTTTTTTTTTTTGGGTAATCTATTTTACAGTTAAACTCAATAATTAGATCGCCAAACTCATCGAATGTATTTTTTTCTGGTTTGAGGGCAGACACTGCATCTAAATTGCGGCACTTGGGCAATCCTTCAAGGGGCAATATCTTTTGGTAGCCCGGCTGCACCACATCCGTTATGACAATCTTCAGCTGACGATTGTCCAAGGTGTGCACATAGAAGATGAAACCGGTCAAGGCTTGGCAGATGTTGATATTATAACGATAGACCAAATCGTGCATATTGCGTCGCTCGAAATGAGGATGCGGCTTGTCGGCGGCTATGAAAATGATGTCACCGGGAATGGTGGTGGGATAACGATCCCCCTCTTCTTTGAAGCAATAGCGTGTGCCGGCCGTGGTGCCTGGCTGTATGGTCAGCTTGAGTGTGTGCTTGCGCTTCTCTAGACGCGACTCCTTCGCATCGACAATCTCCTGACGCCAGACATGCATCAGTTTCACACAGCCCGTGCGCACCTCCTCCAGCGATAAGTGAATGAAGCGCTCAGTGTTGGCATCTTTGTGGCGCACACCAATCCCATGCTCCTTCGTCGCATACAAAGTTGGTGGATTGGTGACAGCATCAATGACATTAGCATACGGTGAGTAGCTGGAGAAGACCTGCTCGTAGACCCTCAAGTGATCGCCATGATATTGATAAGGCGAAAAGTAACCATTTGGCAGCATGACTCCCTCAAAGAGTCCCGCCTCCCCGTAGCGATCGTAGATGGCGCGATATAGTTCATTGCCCAACACATCGAATGCCATATTGATGTACGCCCATTGTTTCGCCTCGCCCATGGGCGACAAATGCGTCAGTTTGCCCTCCTGGGCGAGTGGCACGAAGTCCAGCTCATATTTCCGATCCCGAAGAGGGCAGAGACGCACTGCGAGGCGACGATAGGCGAGCGCAATTTGCTCTTTAGTGGCAGTGCGTGGCATGTCCAGCACAGCATAGTAATCCAATTCGGGACGATTCATTGTGTTCACAAATTAAATATATTAACTAAATATAAACTATTTTGGATTAGCAGAGTAAGTGCACGTGATTTGCTTGACTTTTATTTAAAATGATCCCGAGCAGCTTACTGAGTACTAAGAATTTATTTGGGAGTTGAGTTTACTCAAATTATATGTACAAAACTTAAAGGTGATTGAAAATGCTTGGATGAATCTGCCTATCTGCCACTCAACAAACTAAATGGCTGCAGACAGTGAGTAAGACAAATCTTATTACGACAAAATCAATAATGGAGGATCGATCAGTCAACGTCCTCGGTGCTAACGCCGGCATATATGGGTTCCTTCTCCTGCTGCTCTTTTTCCTTCTTCTTTGGCGCATTGATTTCGCTGGATTTCTCTGGCGATGCTGATGAATCAGACTTCTCTTTATCATCGCCCTTGTCCTCGGGCTCATTATTTGGCACCCAAAGACCTGAGTCTACACAGCGTTTCATGTGATACTTGGCCTGATCCACCGGCAATGTGGCAATTGTCTTTTGCAGCTGCTCAATATCGCGCGACTCGAAGCAAGATTTCAGTTCCTGTTTCAAAATACACATCTTAGTTTTATACACGTTTCATCGTAGCCACAAATATACTCACATCGGGCAGGGATTCAAAGACATCGGCGGGATCTAAGCCACCTGGACCCATACGCGCTTCCCGTTCCTCTGCTTCCGCCTGGGCGATGGCCTCCTCCAACTTCTCCTGTGCCCGCTTCTTAATGCGTCCCTTGAAGGCCTCGATTTCGCTCAGGAATTGCTCACGATACTCCGGTACGCATTGCTGAATTTTAGAGAAGAATGAACTAACGCAGGAGCGGGGATCCACATCTAACTGCTTGGCCAGCTCCAGGATATACTGCATGCAGATGCATTGATGCGCCACGTGACCCATCAGTTCGTGCTTTTTCTCCATTTCCAGATTGATCGACCAGATGACCAAATAGTTGGCCGTCTTATCGCTCACCAGATCCATGTGTTCTTGTAGAAAACGCTTGGAGTCATCATATTTGCGCATCATGCCATACTTCTTGCACAGTGACTCGTTCGCTTTGACAAACTGTTTCATTTCCCGTCCAAGCTCCTCCTCGGTTAGATTCTCGTCCGGTTGGCGCGGCGCCATCTTGTTAATAATGGTCTTCTCGAAGCCCGGCTTGCTTATTGTGTCTACATTCCACGGTGTCTTGTTCTCCTTTTTCCTAACATCATTCTCCAATTGATCGAGTTCCTTGCCGTCATTTTCGATTTTAGTCAGCTCAATCTGCAATTAGCAAAGGCTTATGAGTCACTCTGATTGGAACTTATAGGCAAATGTCTAATGTACCTTAAGTTTCGCTTCATCGCCATCTTTTTTGCTGATACGCTCCTTGACATCCATGAGGCGAGCCTGATAGCTTTGTCGCTTTCGTTTCAGTTCCTCCTTCTCCTTTTCGCATTCGGCCATTCGTTCAACTCGCGACTGGTGTCGCCACCGGAACAGCGATGCGTTGTCAATGTTTGGATGGGTGTCATCCTCATCGTCCGAAATCTGCAAGCAAACGATACTCAATCAAATTTGGCATAAGCTGGATGATAATGTATTCACCTCTATGTTTTTCCATTTGCTATAATCGACCATTTTGATAATGTGTAATTTTTCTTTTTATGATTTTTGGCAAAATCTAGAAACTTAGTGATGTGCAAATATTCACATATCGGTATATGGTTGGCTGGCTTGAAATGGACGCCTGGCACAAAGAGGTAAAGTATCGATGATTGGGTACAAATCATACTCTTGGTAATGTTATCGACCAATGCCGATAGCTTTGATAGTGCTGTCCAAAAAACATTGAGTGGGTTCGGGAATTTGCGCGCCATTGACACCAATTTGAAATTTGGGACACACGGTTAAGGTTAATGTATGCAGAAGACAAACAAACGAAATCAACAGGAAACTTACGTTATTCTTGCAATGTAAACAACCAAGAAACAAATAAAGGGCGAGGTTAAATGCATTTTTAATGGCAATGTCTGAGACCAAGGCAATGTCTAAGACTAAAAACTAGAAAACACTAACAGTTCATCAAAAATGGCCAGCTATTATAGACGCAAAAAAGGGGACACGGTATTTCTCAATGCAAATCCCATCAACAGCAACAATGCGCAGGCCTATCTCCATGGTGTGCGGAAATATTCGATTGGACTCGCCGAACGCTTGGACAGTGGCTATAAGCAACCACTAAATGATAGAAAACGCAGTTCCGTGACCACTGTGGACTCGCAAAGTCTTGGCACTTTTACGCCCGTAAACGAAGTTACTTCTACTAATTGGAACTGTAAGCAATACAAGTGTTGTTTTATTTTCAGAGCGTTTTCTATCGCAATATTGCGCCTGTGAATTGGTTTCTGCGGATCATTGGTGTCCTGCCCATTGTGCGAAGTGGTCCATCCCGGGCCAAATTTGCTTTCAGTTCAGCTCCTTTTCTCTACTCGGTAGTTTTCTTCATTCTTCTGGCGGTGAGTTATTTTCTTTATTTTCTTAGATTAAAGAAATATTTGGTTAATCATTCTCATTATTCATACAGTGCTATGTGGGCTATGTGGCAAATAATCGTATTCACATTGTCCGCTCTCTCAGCGGCCCTTTCGAGGAGGCAGTCATTGCCTATTTGTTTCTGGTCAACATTCTTCCAATTTTCGTCATACCCATTCTTTGGTGGGAGACACGGAAGATAGCTCGTCTGTTCAATGACTGGGATGACTTTGAGGTGCTCTACTATCAAATTGCGGGTCATAGCTTGCCGCTAAATCTGCGCCAGAAAGCGACTTACATTGCCATCGGTTTGCCAATAATCTCTGTGCTGTCGGTGGTCATCATACATATGACCATGTCAGATTTGAATCTATATCAAGTGGTACCCTACTGCATACTGGACAATTTGACAGCGATGCTCGGAGCCTGGTGGTTCATCATCTGTGAAGCAATTAGCACAACTGCTTATCTTCTGGCCGAACGATTCCAGAAGGCGCTCAAGCACATTGGTCCCGCTGCCATGGTGGCCGATTATCGGGTCCTGTGGCTGCGTCTAAGTAAACTGACCCGTGACACTGGCAATGCATTGTGTTATACTTTTGTTTTTATGAGTCTCTATCTGTTTTTTATTATTACACTGTCAATTTATGGACTGATGTCGCAACTGTCGGAGGGATTCGGCATCAAGGATATTGGTCTAACCATAACGGCACTGTGGAATATTGGACTACTCTTCTACATCTGCGATCAAGCCCATTATGCTTCGGTAAACGTGCGCACGAATTTCCAGAAGAAACTTCTAATGGTCGAACTAAATTGGATGAATATGGATGCTCAGACAGAGATTAATATGTTTTTGCGAGCAACTGAAATGAATCCATCGAATATCAATTGTGGCGGCTTCTTTGATGTTGACCGTTCGCTCTTCAAGGGCCTGTTGACCACAATGGTCACCTATCTGGTGGTGCTGTTGCAGTTCCAGATCAGCATTCCAACGGACAAGAGCGATGGCACTGCAAATATGACCGTCATCGATTTATTAATGGATAACCTAAATAACGACATGACCTTGGCTGGACACTCAAGCGCCGCCCCTGGCACCATCGCAGCAACCGAAACTACCATGAATACTACAACAACACCAACACCAGTTAACCGTTCTGGGGGGCGTGGCCGAAAGGGTTGAAATGGGTCATGGTAATAGCTATATTAAACGGGAGAAAACAAATCAAATGTGCACGGCTAAACTATAAAAAATTCAATTAATTTAGAACACCATAGAATAGTTAAAGGCGTCAAACGTTTTCTTTTAAATTAAAATTACTAATTTTGAGTAATTTATGAAATCAATTAAGAGGAGCAATACAAGTAATGGTCTAAATAAAAAGTTATAAAATGTTTTCATTTGTCTTAATTATTTCAAATAGATTTGTATTTGAATTCAACGGTCGAATTTAACTGGCCAATTGCAAGGCTCTAATTCAAAGAATAAACGCGAGCAAAAGAGATGACTATACAAGAAAAAACAGCAAACATAATATGGACTGCACACACTTCATCTCATTTGGCGACTCGCGCCACGCTTGCCGCAGTAGCGCATCGCTTAGCGTGTCGAACTGCAGATCATAAGATCGTTGGTTCAAATCCCGACCCGAAATCGAAAGAATATTTGAACAATAACCAATTTGACTGTTTTTTTTTCTTTACTTTATTTAAGTTATGTGATATATTTATCACAACTACTAAACGACGACTAGTGTTTTAAGGTTTAAAGTGTTAAGGGAAGATTTAAAGCACTACATTGAAAATAGTATTGTGAATATCTCGCTTAATATATATTAATATTGCTAGTGTTCAGTGTTATGTATATATTTTTATGTATTATAAGAATATAACGTCTACGTACACTTTCTTGATCCATTTTCTATCTAAAATAGTTATCTGTCGTTATTTATTTATTTTTGTTTTCCATATCACACACGTTCCAAAAAAAAAAAGCCAACAAATAATGATAAGCAATGATACAAAATACGAATCCAAACCGAAAAAGAATTTAAGACACTTGATGCTGGAAGTTCAATGTAAAGGGCAGGGGAGTCGAGGGAAGATGATAGTTTAATAGTCGCAATAGCATTTAAATCTAACACTGTCCGTCCGGCGATTCAGTCAGAATGTGTTTGTAACCATTGCTGCCCAAATACATGTGCTCCCTACGGAACTGATATGGAATCTGGAAAGAAAGTATTTCACTTAGTTTTAATATTAAGTTCAGGTAAAGTTGCTCCACTTACAGCTCCTGGTGCTGGACAGGGTATGGCGACGGTTGCAATCTCTCGCAATTTATTCATTGTGCGTAGACTCTGATAGAAACTGTGCATCACATACCACTTGAAGCCATCCATCAAAAGCAGCGAGTAGCAGATGATAACTAAATTGAATAAAAACCAATAATCTTATGTTTAAACATAACCTAAAAATACAATTTTTGTATACTCACAATACAAACACTGTCCGCCAAATACCATTGGCAATTTCGTATCCTTTAGCATGAAGATAACGACGCCAACGGCAATCACGCCCAGAAACTCGATTACCAGCCAAGGTATGATCAGACCGGGTTTATTCTTGTACACGCCAAAGAATAGAATTATAGCACTCAGTGCATAAATAGATGTAATACCCGCCAGGACATAGAGTGCATTTTCGGTGGCATCGGCTAGTTGGGCAGCCGTCTTGAGTCGCATATCGTTGTGGAAGGGCGACATATTATAGAAACCACTATCCTTCTGATCCAATATATCCAAATCCAGCAGATGACGCATTTGCTCCGCATGCGCCAAACATAGCAACACCACAAATAGAATCGAGTGAGCAATGAGCTGTGTGGAATTGGGATCGAATATTAGGATTAGCGTGGAATTTACGAGTTGGAGTTATTTGTGATCTTTAACAGGGTTACTCGAGTATCAAGCCTACATTTGCTTCTTTTCAGCTAATAATTCACAACTGGTTTTAGCACAGCGTTGAACAATACGCAAATCGTTTTGTGCTTGCATTTAAAAAGGGCGCTCGTCCTGGCATGTTCCGCTAATAGGAACTTAAATGCAGACGCATTGCGCCATTGGCCCAATCCTACGCTCCTTCTCGGGGCGGGGGCGTGCGCTTAATTGCCGCCTTTGTTGGGTTCCAGTGCGCCCAGTGGGGTATGGCTTTGCATATCCAGTGCGTAATTTTTGTATTTTGGGGCAGGCGGCTGCACGCCTATTGAGCAGCTGGATTGCAGATCCTTCTGCGTGCCAGCAGCTTGTGCGCTGCGCCCCACCTAATTAATCAATCCCTTACGTAACTGGGTTGTCTGAACTTACCAGTTGGTAGATGCTCGTCAGCAGTGCTGTAGTGCGCAAATTGCGCGGCGATATTGGAGACATCAACATCTCCCACATGTGGCGACACCAGCTGCTCCACTTGCCACCCGTCTGCACCTTGGGCAGCAACATTTTCCACGATGAAAGAGTTTTCCCTTAAAACTTTGCCCGTGTTTACTTTTTGCAATCAATTTATGGATTTTTCATTCGCGTGCCAACTTTTTAGCTTGTGTGTGACTGCTGTTTCGTCATCCAATTACCAATGAGCAACTCAAGGGATGGGGCTTCATTTGCGGCTCCCACGTATCAGCCAAAAAGAAAAAACACAAACTTGCCAAAGCTTTCGCGGTCGAGGCGAGAATCGCTACAAAACAACAGTTACAGCCAGTCCCAAGGTCTGTTTTGATACTTGGAAAGCTTTTTCGATGTTTGCTTTCTGTGCTTATGACAAATACCCTTTCATTAAGTCGTTTGTTTTACACAGTTGTTTACTTTAGATCCGTCAGCAGATTGCATTATTATATTAAAAGTCTTAAAACAAAAATATATTTTTTCCGTATTACGTTTTTAATTAAGAACATTTTCTATTAATTACACAATTATTTGTGTGTATCATTTCTATGATTTATGTAGTTTTTTACTCAGCTATTAACATATTTTTGAATATATTTTTTTATAAAAAAAAACCTTTATTCACATGCAAAATAAGTGTATTCAGAATTTACTAATACTTAACGAGAGTTTTAGGGGTTTGTTCCGAGCACGAAAGCTTGCATAAAAGTTTATCGCTCTTTTGAGCTTTTGTGAAGGTAAGCTTTATTCGCGTGGCGTTGCCAGATCTTGGCGGCAACATCCGAAAATAAAGCAATTAAAGTGTTTCCTACCGACAACTGAGAACCGGGAGTCGGAGCCGTTTGCTATGATAAATTTTACATTTTAAAAGTCAATTTACTCTGAACTATAAAAATGTAACATAAATTTTAGTAAAACAGGCCATAAAACGCCAACCGTCGACGGGGGGAATGTGAATCAGAGTCAGCATTGGACTTGTAGTTGGAGTCGGTGTTGGTGTCGGAGTTGGAGTTGGAGTTGAAGTTGCAGTCGTGTTTTGGCCAGTTTGGCATTGCCATTGGCAACTGGCGCTCCTCCTGTGTCAGCTACTTGCACGCTTAATTGATTGTTTTTCTACGAGCGCGCTGGCGAGGATGATGCCGGCCAAGAAGCATTCACAATGTTTCCGCCACGACGACGTTGCTGCAGCTGATGAAGACCTGAGGGGCAAAATATGTGCTCTTTGTTTGCTGCTATTGCTGTGGTTTTGCGGCTTGTTATCATTGGGCGTGTTTTATTAACTTTTAAGCTGCATACACGCGAGGGGCCATAAAAAGTGCAACTGGCGGTGGCGCAAATCCAAAAGTCAATTAAAAATTTTTTACATTTGTTTGCACACAACAAGAGAGCTAAGAACACACACACACACACCCGTTGTCTCTCCTCCCCGTTCCTATTCTCAATGCGTGTTAAGCTTGAAGCTGCTGTTGGAGTTGGAGTTGGAGTTGGAGTTGGACATGGAATGGAGACCTGGCGCGATAATCATAACTGCAAAAAAGTAAGCAACTACTTCGCGCAGGCGTCGCCCGCTAATAATTTATGGCCGCGGCCTCTGAGGTTCCTGCTTCAAGTATTGAAATATCATCTTCCAGCTATTTGGCGTTCAATTTGCGTTCGCAACGCTTTTTTGATTGGTTTTTCGCCTCCATCTCCCCCCCTCCACCCCTTTCGAACAACATATACTGCCTCCTTTGTCTTCGTCTTCGTCTTCGTCCTCGTCTGTCGATCCCAGCTGCTTGGCTACAAATTGATTGCCTTAAAGTAACTTGTAAAGTGCTTCTAAGCGCGGTACGAGCCAACATCTTTTGGCCAACTTCTTTTGGCCCTCTCGCCACTTTAAACGGCTAAAAACAGAAGCAAAATTACAAATGTGTGGCGTTATTGCCACGGGGGAGGAGCTGCAACCGCAACAGTTTCAGTTTGGTAGAAGAAGTAGCAAGTTGGCTCCGTCTTTGATTAAAAAACAAGAAAAAGAAAAACCATCGACGAGTGGGAGCCGATGGAAAAGCAATCGCTGTTGTTAACAAGCATTTCAGCGCATGACAATTGGCATGCACACCTCCAGGCCATTAATATGCTCCTCGACACGAGACTCCCTACTCCACGCCAGTCCCCTCTACACTCTACTCGACTCATTCTAGTCGGAGTCGTAGTAATATCGAATTGGTTGCTCCTGTCATTTTACTATTTGTAATTCGATCTTGTTTTGCTTGGTTATTTAATCACTGAATATGGTCGATGCATAAATAACGTTTTCTCGACTTATTTGCACAATTTGTTTGCCTGTTTTGACAGTCTTGCTTAGAGGCACAAAACTGATACAGATATGGTAGCCAAGTTAATCCAAAGTGGCCAAATCTACTGCTGCATAAACCTACAATTTTATATCATTAAAAACTAATTGATGATTGGTTGGTTGATATTGCCAAAAAAAATAAAGTTTAGCTAATTTTTAAATAATAAAAAAATTAATTATTTCTAATATAGGTGAGATTAATAATAATTAAAATCAATAGAAATTCGCTTGAGTAAAGATTTTCCAGGCGCTAATTAATATCCTAATATTTTAATTTAATTTTCTTTATTGAGGAGTAAATATGAAACCGTTTTTTTTATTTATTATTTTAAGTTATTTACATTTCTACACTGTTTAAGTCTTTGTTTATATTTACTAACAATTTCATCAAATATATACTTAACTTGTACTTGTGGCAATTAGGAATTGTGCACAGCGTCAAGTCAAGTGAAGGATGTGGGATGTGAGTGTAAATTTGGTTTTAAGCATGTCACGTTGTGGATTCATACTTCACATATTTACCCAATATATCAATTGTTACACATACGTATTTGCATGAGCCAAACAACGAGTGAAACTGGTTTGGAATCGAATACGGAATTTGAATCGAAATTTTGGTGATTTGTATTGTTGTCGAAATGTGAGAGGGTCGCGAGATTTGCTTGTGACACTTGTCAGTTTTTCAACGTGGGCGCCATTACGCACAATGATGAAGATGTTAGCATTTCCGATTAAACGCAGCACTCTACCACACCCCTCCCTCCTAACACCCAACCAGTTCCCCCCCATCCCCCACCATTCTAGAGCGAGTCAGCAAGAACAACAACAAATAACAACAGGCAACGGTTTTGGGAAACTTTGAACGGCGTTCAGAGTAAATCTCAAGGGTGTGTTCAATTGTGTCAATTTAACGCCTTTTATGGCACCCCTCCAACGAGCACGAGCCACATCGTACGGCGTATGTGCAGCACCCAACCAACCACCCACCAAGCGAACCACTCAGCCCACATTGGGTTTGGCCAGGAGCTGCAGCTCATGTTGGGCATATTAATTATTGCATTCGATGCTGCCGATTTTGCCCAGTGTGTGAAACGCTGCAAAGCAACATTTGTGCAGTGCAGTGCAGTGTTTAACCCGCTCGATTTGCTCCACAGCACAGCACAGCACAGCACAGAGTGTTAATTACGCCCCAGGATCTGGCAGACGGTTTAGCAAAGGATACGTTAATATTTGCATATGTATGCAGTATTTGCAAAACGGATGATTGCTTCACGTTTAACCAAACCTGATTATTAATAGTTGCCTCTCTCTAAATATTGGAAATTGATAACACACTATCATCAAAGCAAGCATCCTATTTATCCTACTCAGATTAGACGCTGGAGTGGAGTTTGAGTCCATCTCGTTTGTCGTATCATCCACATGCTCAACCCGGATAATAAACACTTCACAGTTTGCGATTCTATGTGGTTGACTGAGCAACAAATTGCTATTTGTATTTTCGAGTTTTGGTGCAGAATTAATATATATATAACAAGACCTGCATAAATGTTGAAAGTAATTATAAAATTTCATATTTTTTCCATGTGAATATTAACAAAAAAAATAAATTAAAATATATAATTAATATGTTAATTAGGCAATCGAAATTGAAATGTATTTTTATTAATATATAAAAAGAGCAAATATTTATTATTGAAAAAAACCAAGATTGGTAAATAAATATATTTTATTATAAAAAACAAGAATTTTCATTTCAATATCAACTATAATTTTTATTTATCAGACGCAGTTTCAGCTAGCATATTTTATGCCTAGTTATCCATTAAATCTAATCGAATTCTAGGCAAATGGAACTAAATCTCTGGGCATTATATTAAAGAGAAGCCTTCAGTGGATTCTATTCCCGAGCGGCTCGGGAGGCGGCACAGAGTGCAGCTCTGGCAAATATCCTTGATATCATTTAGTCAACTGGAAAAAATTCAATCAGCATACTTGGCAAATATTCAACAGTGCTCGGAGCAGCAGCAGCAGCGATTGTTTGAGTGAACAGCGGGCGGTGGGTGGGTGGTTGGGGGCATTGGGTCGGAGCCGGGGGCAAGAGACACGTTTAGATAGGGGCTGGGGCAGGGGAGGGTGCAGGGTGCAGGGTGCAGGGTGCAGGCGTAGCGTGGGCACATTGCATAAATCAACAGCAAATAAAATGCTGATACGCTGAAAGTTCGTCGAGTCTTCCGATGCTGAAACAAAACATGCGAAGCGGAATCGGATTTGGAATCGGGCAAAAATTCGCATTCACGATAATTGAATTTTCTGTGTGCTGGAGCAGGAATAGAAAATGTTGAAAAAAAATAACATGAGGTAGAGAAAGACAGAAAGAGAGAGAGGGAGAGGTAGAGGGAGAGAGAGAGAGGGAGCGACTCTGTGGAGGCAGTCAGCCAGCAGAAGCAGCAGCAGCAGCATGTCCAGCGATGCATGCGTCGCACGTAGCCCGGAGGAGCAGTCGAAAAAGTATGGAGACGACAAGGTTGAACCGCTGCTGCTGCTGCTGCTGCTGCTACTGCTCTGCGCCCATATTATGTGCACAATAAATAGACGTGATCAGCATGCCCAAGGAGCAGAATGGCAGACAGGCAGTCATCCAGCCTTCCAGCCAGCCAGCCTGCCAGCCAGCAGCTAAGTCGTTCTCATCGTCGTTGTCGTCATTGCGCTTGGCTGCGTGGCCACATCGCTGGCTGCATGCTGAGAAGGAGAAGCACCACGAGTGAGGAAGCACTTGAGAGGATGCTGCTTCTTCCCGGGACTGTTTCCGGCTTTTGTTGCCCAAAAGTGCTAGACAAAACCTTTTGTGTCCGTACATCCCTCCCTTTTTTTGTTGTGTGCGTGTGTGCATGTTTGTGTGTGTGTGTGTTTGTGTGTGTGCGTGTGCTTGTGGGGGTAGCTAAGTATGCCAAATCCCCCAAAAATGTGCGCCCCAAAATGTGGCAAACTTGGGAAAAACAAGGCGAAGGCGTCGAACTTTTTATGTTAACTTACTTTGTAGTTTCTTCTTATTTGCAACTTTGATTTTTGTTTATTTTTGCTCGCAGCAAGTCCCCCCCCCCCCCAACCGCACCCCAAGAAACGCATGACACGCAAAGGCACCCCCCTCCGTGGGTGGGGCAAGAGAAACGGGGCAAGCAAAAAATGGCGACGGGCGCCAAGTTTGCACAAAGTAAAAGGAATAATTTCTGCGCTGTTTAGCATGAGAAATTTCCATGCTGAGGCGTTTGAGTTTTTCTTTGGGGGCTCTGCGCTTTAAAATGCGCCATTTTGTTGTTTGCTCAGCTCCGGCACACACTCCACTCCGCCTCCACTCGCTCTTCACTTGGACTTTGTGCAAACTGACCCATCTAAGCCACGCCCACGCCCAGCGCCCCCAATCTGACCAAGCGGAAGTTTTATGAATTTTCTACAAAGCAGAGCAAAGTTTTCTCTGTCCTTTGGGTTTTGTTCCCTTTTTTCTCCCAGCTGCTTTTTCCTATTTTACATGAATGTATTTTTATGTGTGTGTTAGTGTGTGTGTGTGTGTGTATCCGTATCTTGTATCTTTTGTGAAATCACTGCAGTGTGAATAATGCCAAAAAAAAGTAAAGTAAAATAAAAAACGGAAAACTCGTTCGGAAATATTCATAAAAATCAGCAGAAAAACTTTTTTTGTGTCACAGTTGAGCAATTTTCAGTGCACTGCAAAGATGCTCCTTGGATTATTGCCCCAATCTTAAGTTTTTAGGGGTTAGTTCCTATGCGGGTTATTAAGCACACATTTTTTTATTTTTAAGGCACTTGACAACTTTGGCAATAAAAAATATGTGTCAACCCCTTCTTGACAACACCTAATGAAGCCATTAGCATCGTCAATGAACGTCAACAAATTGACATTTAATGAAGTGCACAACCCGCACAATGACCATTTAATTGTCAAGGCGAAAGTGTAACTACAAAACAAAAAAAAAAAAAACAAAAAAAAACACCTAAAAATTAACTTTAATTACTTTGGGTTGATTGTCTAGTCACATATGTAATCATAATTATGATGTTATGCTGCCAATTGACACACACAGATGACGGGTGCAACGAAGCACGAAGCAAGAAGCGTGAAGCGTTGAAGTAACGTTAGTTTTTTTTTTTTGGATATATGATAGCCAAAAGAAGAAGAAAGCAACATATAAGATTGGTGGTGTAATTAGGTACCAGGAATCTTTAAAATTGTCCATATTTTAAATATAACAAACATAGAAAAGTTGCAGACAGAAAACACATATTAAAAAATATATTGCAGAATAAAACTTTTATTTCCATCTACTTTTTCCATTTACTTTAGATGTTTGAGCATTAATCTATCAACTAAGATATTTATTACAACTGTTTATTTTTATTATTTTAGCTCTTGCAAGTTTTCTCAAGCTTATTAAATTTTTTTGTTTTTAAGATTTATGTTTATTTTATAACAAATATAAACTTTAGTTTAAAGAGGCCTTCAACTCATTTAACATTTTTATAAGAATCTGACAGCTCAATTTGCATTTAATATTTATTTCATGATGCCGCTAATGCTCATTAGCCGGCTGACTTGGTTGCAAGTGCACACACACACACACACATACATACACATATATATACATGTGCATATGCATTTGTATTTGTTGCATAAAAGTTACTTAGCTGATGTTGCCGTTAGTTTTGCTGTTGCCGTTTCTCAGGCCAAAAATTAACATAAATTATGCACGCCCACTTTGCAAATGCAGCTCGTGCGTGCCACTGAGGCACGGCTGTTTGGCTGCTGTTGCACGTGCTGTACAGCCACCCCAACAGGTGCGTGGACGCACAATTAACACGGCAAGTGGCAAGTGGCAAGTGGCAACACAACTGCGTGGCAGTGTTGCAGCTTATTAAATTTTCATATTTTATGCGAGCAACTCGCACCACAACCATGCAAAATGCGAACTTCATAAACGAATTAGAATTAGCCAGCTTCAAGCTACAAAAATGTTAAAAGTCGCCTTACAATAGCGCCACCCTGTGACGCAAACCCCGCCCCATTATTTTGGGGGTTGGCCACTGCTGGCATAATCGAATTTATTTGTCTGGTTTGCTTTGGTTGCTGCTGAGCAAAAGTTGCACAGCGGTTTTGTGTGCCAGTTGAAGTGCCTTAAACCCCCCCCACCCCAAAACAAAAATAAAACTTCAAACTGAGATGCTTTTGACTTCGACGCTGCTCTAACCACATTGCCACACGCTTGTCCACACACGCACACACACGCACACACACACAGCACACACGCAGAGATTTGATTTTATTTTGCTTTTCTAGTTCAAACTCATGCTGTAAAATTAGCAGCATAAGATTGGATTATCTTTATGTGCCGCATTCGCATGTTTGCTGCCCTTTTTATTTATTTTTTTTTCTTTCCTTTCTGCCACTGCTACCCTTTTTGCTTCTTCATTCTATTTGTTTTGTTGTATTTTGTATTTGTTGTCAGAGCCCTGTGATTATGTATGTCGAGGCACGTGCCACGATTAGGCGAACACAGCAGCGTCCAAGCGTGAGCCGAGTAGCAGTCGCAGTCGGAGTCGGAGTTTGGATTCAGATCGCAGCAAGCAACACTTTTGTGGCATTGTTGCTAATTTGCTTAAAGGCTGTCGCAGCTGAGTGCCGCTTTCAATACTAGGCCACATTTTGGGTGAACCGTGTTCAAAATTGGTTTAGTTTTCTGTACCAGCCGGCAGCTGCAGTGGTTTGAGCAGTTTGAGCTTTGAGCGGAAGTAATTTGTGTTTCAATTTCGATTTCATTTTCAATTATGGAAGTGTGTGAAAAAAAAGTATAACAAAATATATAAAATAACTTTAACCCTTTAAAATTGATTCATTTTTCGCTTTAAGTGTATTATTTTTTTAAGATTTTCATCTTTCGCAGCAACACTTGCAGCTGCATTTGAAGATCGGTTCGTAAGCTAATTGGAACCCCATGGATTGCTGTGACTATGATATAGAAACAAGGGGATTTCAATTCTAACTGGCAACCTGCCGGTTAGTCAATTAATCGCCGAAAGTGCGCGGTAATAAGTCAACAGTCAAAGAGCCAAAGAGCCAACGACGAGGAACCAGAAACCGCGACAACCGCCAAAAGCGGCGTCAAAGTCAAGCCGAGAATAGGCAACCTTTCGACCATCAACCAGCAACCAACAACCATCAAACATCAAAAATAACCAACATAACCAACTTTGAGACGTCTCAACTAGCCGCAATAAATTGCTGGACTCGAGTCGGCACGGAGGGGGGCTTGGGGCACTCGGCCCTTGTCCGCGACTCAAACTCTCTTGCTTGCACACACACTCTGTCTCTATCTCCCTCTCTCTATCTCTCTCTCTCTCTCTCTCTCTCTCTTTCTCTCGCCGTTTCTCTTTCTGTGTTTATTTGTTTGTTGGCTTTGACTCGCGCCTTTTTGTTTGTTTTTGATGTTGATGAATGTTGCCACAGTTGTTGTTGCTGCTGCTGTTGTTGTTGTTGCTGCTGCTGCTTGTTGTTGTTTAGTTAAATTTTTTTGGCTGTTGTTTTTTTAATGTTTTCATTTTGTGGCTTGGGTTTTCTTAGCCGCTGTTTTTTCGCTGTTGCCCATTGCGTGCCTCTTGATGCATGTTCCGTCACATTTCACAAGCTCTGCGAGATCCACTTAACCTCATGATTGATATGTTGCAATAATTCTTATCAAACAATGCCTTCGCAGTGAAATATTGACCGCAGCGGCATATTCCCATAAATGGGATATGTGCTCATACATATATTTATATATATATATATATTTATATATATATAAATATATGTATGTATATGTATTTATATAAATGTTACAACTTAATGTTATACATCAGCAAGAGAGAGAGCGTAATTTTTAAACTCTTAAACTGTTCATAAAATTATGATATAGAGGGGAATTTTTTTATTTCAATAATAAGCCCAAGAAAATAGTAAAGCAAACTTTATGAATCCTCAGAAAATAGTCTAACTGAACCGATATAGTATAAAATATTTCTATAGTTTATTAAAAACTTCCCAAAAAAGTATAAATATTTTTTTTAAACATTTTATAGGGTTTAAAAAATATGGTTTTCAACTAAGCAAACATTGCACTTTGTATATTTATATGTTACCCGAAAAAAATTTTCTAACTAAACCGATATAGTATACATTTTTTTTTTTATTTTATTTTAAACTTCCCAAACAAGTATATATATTTTTTTTTAACATTTTATAGAGTATTGAAATATTGTTTTCAACGAAGCAAACAGTTTACTTTGTATGTTTTTAATGATAGCCACAAAGAATTGTCTAACTAAACCGATATAGTATGAAAAATCTTTATATCTTATTTTAAACTTCCCAAAAAAGTATATATAACGTTTTAAACATTTTATAGAGTATTGAAATGTTTTTTTCAACTAAGCAAACAGTTTACTTTGTATGTTTTTAATGATACCCACAAAGAGCGCCTAAGCTTTGCACATTAGGCTACATTTGTTATTGTTGTAGTTGTAGTTGTAGTTGTAGTTGTTGGAGAATGCAAAGCAATGATCGTGTGTATAATTCTCACTTTGTAAACAATATTAAGAAATATTAATTTTCATTTATCATTTTGATTGAGCGATCAAATAAAGAGCCAAAGAGCCACAAAAAAAAGTTGTTCGGGTTTGTTTTCTCGTGTGATTTCTTTATTATGATAGCGAGATTCCGATTTTAATGATCTTTCTCGTGCCCCGTTGATTTATGATGGGTTAACCTCACCTGGGGCCTGCAGCTCGCCAGGCCCGCAAGGTGCCGAAACTGTAACTTTGCTTTGGAACTGTGGGAAATGGAACAGCAGCAAAAAAAAAAAACAAAAACAAAAACAATAAAAAAAATATTGAAAAAAATAAAGAAGAAGAAGAAAAGTGGAATGAGACTGGTTAAGCTGATTCTCAAGTGCATTCTCTCGACTCTGGCCAGTATCGTGTGCTTTGTGCTTGTTCTTTTGTTGGCCACTAACTTAATTATGCCCGCAAATAGGCGTAAAAGTTGCGCAATTCTCAATGGGAGCGGGGGTTGTGCCTCGGTTTGGGTTTTGGGTTTGGGTTTGGGTTCGTCGTTTCCTGTCAGCGTTGAGCATTTTGTAAGCCGCTTAGATCCCGAGGGGTTTATTTGTGCGATTTGAGTTTGAGTTCGAGTTTTCAATGCGAGTTGGAGGGGTGAGAATTGCCATCCTTACCACCTCAACCAGTTTGACTAACAAATGCTGCAAGCGTGCAAATTAAAATTCGGTTTCTGTGGTTGCCACTTGCATAATACCCAAACTGTAGCAACACCCCAAACGGGTAAACAACCCACACACACACACACACACACACACACACACACACTACACACATACTGGCACACACATTTGCTGTATATAATTTATTTTGACATGTTTGCCAACATTTCAATTGATTTTATTGTTGTTATTGCTGGGGCAACAAAAAAAAAATGCAGATATGAAAGCAAAAAAAAAAATAAATAAATAACAGTGAATTGAAATGTATCACAATTATATTTTTGTCGCTCGCAATTGAAACATGAGAACTTGCCACATAAATAATAACAACTTGTAACTGCACAAAATTAACAACCACTTTCCGGCCTGACGGCAACCACAATGCAGACTGGCCGCAATCGTAATCTGCCCACGCCCCCGCACCCGTTACGCCCACCGTGGCAACACACCCCACCCCGTTTAGTCAAATAGTTTTGCGGGTTTCGTAAATTAACAAATCGAATTTAATGCGCCGCTGCCCGCAGCACACAATCCACAATCCAGAATCCCTGCCCAACCCTAAACTCGGAGCAGTTGACAAGGATTTTAGTTTTATTTTCAACTTTACGCTCTTTTGCACTTTCGGTTTTTCATAAATTTATCAATTTTTGCATATTTGTTTGCATCCGATAATCATCGCGGCAAATTGCGGCAATTGTTGTTAATGATTAGGCGATAAAAAAAAATAAAAAAAAAAAAAACATTGCTTATTTACATGGATTACCAAAAAGGATCAATGGCCTTTGATTGCGGTTACAGTTGCAGGTGGTCGGTTCCTAACTGCGGGGTGCTGTAATTATTTAAGTGGCATTGCCACGCCCCCAGTCCCCTGCCACCGCCTAAGGGTGGAAAAGCTGTCAAAACTTTACAGCTAAACTCGATAAATAAATGTGCATTGAAAACTTTTCTCCGATTTGCTCATTTTGACATATTTGCAAAAAGTGCGGCAAAAAAATTAAAAGAAAACTTTTTGCATATTTTAATGCAAACAATTTCCATGTAAATATGTGTAAAAAGTTATTGCCATCTTTCTATACATCTCCTTCATCGTGTGTGTGTGTGTGTGTTTGCATTGACATATGTGTGAGTGTGTATTAATGTGTGTCGATGTGTGTGTGTGTGTGCATTTCTGATGCCTTCGCAAGTAAAAATATTCGACAATATTTTCCAACAAACAACTAAAAAAACAAAGCAAATAGCAGTTTTATAGAAATACGAATTTCAAATACTCTGATTTTTGGGTTAACTTTAAAATCAACTTGGTTTTTTATATATACAAAAAATGATAAAAATTGTAGCTATATAAAAATTTTTATTCAATATGAGAATTTTAGTTGAATACTTTATAATTTTTTATAATATTTTCTATTCAATATGAGAATTTTGGTTGGCAGCCTTTTTTTATATTACTTGCTGTTAAATATGTTGAATTTCTCTTGATAACTTATCGTAATTCTTTAGATCTGTAGTAGTTCTGAATTAAAAAATTCCTATCTTAGAATTATACATTTGTAAGGGGTCTCCAATGGCATATTCAATAGTTATGGCCACACTTTAGGCATCGTCTATAACAACGTGTAAATATGCATTTTGTGAATTTTCCATTTCCATTTGGATTTTGCGCATTTTTATGTTTGTTTATTTTTCGAAGCTTTTAAAAAACATCAGTATTTTTCATTTACATATTCGCTTTGTGGAGGAGCTGCCGACAGTCAACTGGCAACTGGCAACTGGCAACCGGCAACTGTCTGTTATCTCTGGATTTTTGGCTCTCCTGCTGGCTGTGTATCCTTTGGAACATTTCGCTATGTGTTCGTCTGCTGTGAAATTTGCATAAAATGCAAATGATGCCAACACAGAGGGGGAGGGAGGTGGGAGCTGAACGGAAAGATGGGAAGGCATCGCTGGTGCCGTTGTGGCTTTGTTGGTCCTTTGCGATATCATATTTATTAAAAGGATTATTGGTGCTTCACTGCTATATCCTGTTAGTGTTGGCGAACACCATTACTGGTCCAGTCCTCTCACTCCATCCCTATCCACCCCCCTTTTCCCCGCACACATCATGCAAATGAGCAACGGCTGCCTTTTGTTTCTCGCATTCAAATCCCTTAAATGTCCTTTCCACATCCAAAAAAAAAGTGAGAAATATGTTAAGTAACTTTTTTACTGCGGCGCCATATTTGATTTAAAATTTGACGCCAAATTGTACAAAGCCTCGTAAAATGCCTGAAAATTACAAATACAATTAAAGGGCGAGAGTTATTGGACTATTTCAAGGGAATCTTCTCGACCATTTTCACACCTGGCACTTAGCGCCTGCGCTGAATCCGAAAGGCGGCGCTACCTTTTGACTTGGCGCTTTGTTAGGAATCTCAATATTTGATTTAGCTATTCTCACCTTTCAATTCGGCCAACTTCTAATGAAGTCTGACTTTATAACGGCTGCCCTTCATTGGCCCAGTGCCGATGGATCAAGTGTAGCGCCTCTGATTACTCTAAAAACAAAAATGAATCTGAGAAAAATGATCTGAGTGTAGGATGTAAAAAGCATGTGTTACTATTTGTAGGAAATTCAATTGGTTTGTGCCGGGAATGAGAGGATAAAAGTAGCTTTGAAAGGCCAGATTTACAACTATCCCGGAATGGATTGACTAAATGGAATGGACTGACTAAAAAATACTCATCATCATGTATAGAAATCAATAATTTTAGGAATAACACATTAATTCTAATATTGTAAAAAAAAAATCCATTTGAATTCTAAAATTCACATATTAATATTTTACGTTCTTAAAGATTTTATGTACAAAATTAGAAGTTAAATATGTAATTGTTCTAAAACTATATCTATACAAAAAAAAAACAGAAATAAAACATGAAATTTATTTACCAACAAAATGTGTGAATCACATTTAAACAAATACTCAAGTTATAGCTAAAAAAACGGCGCACACAAATCATCAAGTTAAATTCAAGTTAATTTCATTACTCACACTTCCACAATTCGCAATCGATTTGTCGGTCATCGGCGTCACCTGTGCAAAATGTGTGCGCACATTTTAAAGTTGCCTCACAGCTCTTTAGTATGTCAATTGAAGGCTCGCAGATACAACTTGAAATTGCTCATACGCCGCGTGCAACATTTATGCCACACAACACGGAAAATGGGCACCATTTTCCTGCTGCTGCTGCTGCTGCTGCTGGGCCCAGTTTTGTCTGCTCCCCTTCGCACCACTTTAAGATTCACCACATGGAAAACACCCACATATGCACTAACACCGCCAATTTGACGCCAATGTGAGTACATCTGTGTGTGTGTGTAGCTTTCGGCACGTGCATCTATGTGTGTGTGTGTGTGTGTGTGTGCTAGTCGGCTGCCATTTTACGAAAATGTTAAAGTATCAAAATCATTGGAATTGCGTTGAGAATGTTTGACAGTTCATAAATGCTCGGTGCTTGACTTGCATAAATATTTTCTACGGCCTCTGCACAGGACGCTAGAGGGACGATGCCAGAGAGAGTGGGAGAGAGAGAGAGGCAGAGGGGGGGATTAGTGAAGAATATGTATATATGCGCATATACATACATGCTGGTGTGTGTGTGTGTGGAGCAGGCACTTGAAAAGTTGAAGCTGTCGAACATCAAAATGCGAAAAGTTAAACAAACGTCCGCCATGGCGACTGCGATTGCGACGTCGACGGCGGCAGCGACAGAGACAGCGATGTGCGCGTCAACATCGCAGCTTTTACAGCAGCATATCGGACACATAGCTCAACATTTTGCTTTCTGGGTTTAGCTTTAGCTATTTTTTGTTGCTGTTCTCATGGCTCATGGTTGCCATTTTGTTTTGAATGCCATAAAAAAGAACATCGCTTGTTGTCGTTGCTGCTGCCCTTCTTCTTGTTGTTGTTGTTGTTGTTGCAGTTGTTTTTGCTTCTTTTATGACAAGCAACGTGCGCCAGTCTTTCTTTTGTTGTTTTTTGTTTTATTTCTTTGTTTTTATACACTGCGTTTGCGCACTGTAAATTCACACTCACAAAAACGCGACTCAAAAGAAAGAGAGCGCAGCGTCGCAGAAAACTCACTCAAAAAGTGGGCGTAGCCGAAAATGCCAGCCACGCGTCACGCTTGCCTGGCTCTCAGCGCGCGCGTGTTTGTGTGTGTGTGTGCCTTACAGGGTGTTTCTGTGCATTCAATTTCAGCTGCTGCTCAGTAAGGCAAACGACATAAAAAAAAAACAGCTGTTGGCTGCCGCTTGCCGCTTGCCGTTTTGAGTTATGAGTTTTGCTCTTCTCATTTTGTTCGCTGTACGGCTTTGGCCTGTGCCGGAATTTCTCGGAATTTCAGCTAGCCGGAAGGCAAGGCCAATTTTTTGGAATTTGTACAATGAGAATTGCAAATACGAATTTAGGCGCCGGCAAAACCGTTTTAAGTTAATTTTACTTATGTGTGTAACACATTTAATAATTAATAGCTAATACTTTAATTGTCAAAAAATATGATTTTATCTTTAATCTTACAATTTTCGAATTTTAGAAATATGTAATTTATTATTTTTTAACCTATTTATTAAATAGTAAATTGTTCTAGCTTTAATTTTAAATTTAATTCTTTACCTTTAAATTTCCTCAGCAATTACTTCGTAATTTTTTCAATTGTGCTTAAAAAAGAATATGGAATGCCTAGTGCAAAGCTCAAGTCCGGATATAATATCTCAGGATGTCCCAAGTACTCCTTTCCGATGCAAAGAAAGTTCCTTTTCAAATGCCATATTAGACATAGTTTGTATTTGTCACATTCCCCAACTTTTCACTCATGTTTCCTGTGCTCCACGTTTGGTGCCCAGCTGTAACAATACTCACCTATTAGATGACTCCATGTTGAAGAGTTGCAGCAATGCTGTGCTTGAGATTCCATAGACTTTTCTACTTTGCCATTTGCAGCTTCTGTTGCCCTTTCGCACATCTTTCACTTGGCCATTCATCTTGAGCTTAGTGGAAGGCGCCTAACAATTCACTTCCGCGTCTACAGCCATTTCCGCTACACTAGTCAACAAAATACGCGCTAAAACGTGCGGACAAAACGTAAAACAAACATAAATAATACGAATAACAAATAGCAGCGGACCACAGAAAGAAGGTGAAGAAATATGGGTATATATGCCGAGCATTGGCCATAAAGAAAGGGCTTGATGCAAAAATGGTAAGAGAGTTGCTGCCGCTGCTAACATCAATATTGATGGGACTCGCACACGGAACATGGCTAACTGAAGTAAAAAATATGACGCGATTAGAATCTGTAATTAGTTTTCGTGTATCTGCAATTGTTGCTGTTGATGAAGTTGTTATAACTGCTGCTGCTGCTGCTGCTGCTGCTGCTTGCTGCTGCTTCTTGTTGCTGGTGAGAATTGCACTTGTTTGGCGGCAAAACTTAAAAGGCGTTAAAATGTGCGCCGGGCTCCCAACACGCGATGTGTGCGGAAGCCGCCAACTGGGGCGCATTGGGGCGGAGGATGGTTGTATGATGAATGGGATGAATGGAATATATGTGGCAGTAGCTGTAGCTGTAGTTGTAGCTGTGGCTGCAGTGCATCATAAAAAGGCAAAAAGTCAACTGCTGCTGCAGAAAAGGTAGCCAAAGTTGATGGTTGACTTTGGCCAAACAGTTTTTCTTTTTTGAAGAGTCAACAAACGCGCGGGGCATGTGGCAAGTGGCAAGGGGCACGGGGCATTGGTGTCGACGCTCGATTGGTGCCTCATTGCAAACTGTGCGCTTCCGTTTCTCTGGTTTTGGCATCGCTTAAATTATATCGATTTCGTATCATAATCAAATGTTTGCTGGCTTGTCGTTGGTGGTGCCGACAATAACAACTACAATAACAACCGACCAACCGACAGACAGCAATGGCAACGATAACAACAATAATCAACGCACGACAACAATAATAACAACAACAGCAATAACAGGAGCAGCAGCAGCAGCAGCAGCAGCAGCAGCAGCAACAGTAACAACAACAATGGCAAACAGTAGTGGCAACAAACAGGCTCATTTGCATATTTACCAAACACACAGATGTGACACACACACATGGACACACACACACACATGCACACACACTCGCATGCCAAAATATACGATATCGTGTGCTCATAATAAGTATCTGATAAGTAATGATATACAAACACACACAGATACACACATATACATTGAGCATGTCGAGTTAAATACAGGCACAAAATGGCTGCATACCACACACACGTGTGTGTGTGTGTGTGTGAGCCATTATGCAAAGTGCAATGGCTGCAGTTTGTTGTTGCTGTTGTTGTTGTTGTTGCTGCTGTTGCACTTTGCATTGGCGCTTGCAACTGCTCTCGTTTGGCTTTGCGGCGCATTTTTGGTGTAACACAAAGTGAAACAAACACACACACATACACCCACACGCACACACCTACATACAGAGATGCACACAAAGTGGACAATAACAAAAGTCAACGCCAGCAACAACTACAACAGCAACAAGCACAACAGCAACCCCCACATCAGCATCAGCAACAGCATCAGCAATTTTAGTAGGCGTTGAAAAAACTAAAGCAAAAATGAAATTTAAGCAAAGACGATTAACTTTTACATTTGAAAATATATGTTAAAAAAATGTCTGATTTATAGTTGAACTTTGTAAATTTTTTAAATTGAACTCTTGCTTCGTTTAAATTATGATTCTGTTTTTTTATACTTGACTTTAAAAGCTGGAAAACATTAATTTTATAAAAGCTGCAAGAAATTAAGAAATTAACTTTTATTATGAAACGCTTCGTCAGAGCTTGCTTTAAAAAATATACATAAATTTATTATTACTATTATGTTTATTGCAGTTTTATTGAAAAACAAATCAAACATAAATTTTTCTTAATCTAATTTCTGCAACTTTCACTTAGTTTCCCAAAATATTGAATTCTAAGGGAGTTCAAAAAATTAGTTATCTTTTCAATGAAATAAGATTACATAATTTAATTAAATTAAAAATTTCTTTAAATGTTTTTTTTTTGCCGTCGGCTAGTGAATTAGTCATATTAACTGTGTTTAAGAAACCGCATTTTTGGAACGTGCTGCATAAACATTTAAATCAAAAACCAACTTTTAGCTAGTCAACTATTAAAAAACCACTTGACACTTTTGTCGATCTTTATGACTTGTTTTACAAATGCTCTCCAAAAAAAATTATGTCGTGCATAAATTGTTGCGTTACTTTTACAGAGCCATTATTTTCCAGCACATTAAAAACGCATAAAACTGGTTCAGCTCCACTTTTAATGTCTAACAAAAATATTTCTGAAATGCCTCCAGCTCCCCCCTCCCCCTTGCTAGCCCTAGTTCCTCATTTTAACACTTTCTGCTATGCTATTGAAAATCAATTAAATAACTATTTGAGTCGTCTGGTAAATCAATTAAAAACCAAAAAAAATGAAATTCCAAAGAATAAAGCAATTTTATGTGTTTCAGGTGTATAAACTATTATCAAATCGAATCGAATTATAGATTTAATAGGCACTCCATAAGCTATATCTATTGAGTTTTAGTGACTCTATTCGTTGTTTTTCTTAGCCTTGTTTGCGACCTGAAATATATATTGTAGCTATTAATGTCTAGACGCGGCCATAAAACTGGAGCAGCAACAATTTGAAGAGACACCAAAACAAAAAAAAATAATATATATATCTACGAAAAGGCGTGAATTTCATATTAATTATGTCAATACAACAAAAATTAAATAAAATAAAAATTAAATTTTGTGCAAACTTTACAATTGTCAAGTTTAATTATTTTCATATAAAAAAACTCAATTTACAATTCACCCCAAAAGGTAACTAAAAATGTCCTGTTTTTGGCATTACGTTTTCAAGGACCCTCTGGCGATTTGTCGTTGACTCGAAGGCGATTCTTATTGTCCAATAATTGCACAATGAATGAGCGTTAGTCCAGTTCTTTTCTTTTCAGTTCCAGTTGGATTCGTCGCTCGGGGTGCTTCCCACAGTAGGGGTGTATGGCATATGCGGCGAGGGAGGGGGTGGAATTCGTTGCTCATTGTTAACTTGTTAATTTCATTTGATTGATTCTTAATGCGTTCGCGAGACAACATTGACAAATTGTATTTTGCACTGAGACGCCTTAGATAGCGAATAGTTATGATTAAATCAGAGGAACTGCTGCCCAGCCTCTGTTAATATAGTCTCCTGATGGACTCGCACGCGGCTTATGCATTCAAACAAAAGGATGATGGCCAAATGGAACGCCAAGTGCAACGAGGGCATCAAGTCAATGGGAAGTCAACGGCACGTGTCCTTAATCCGGTAATTACGACGCAGTTGCCCCAACTACTTGATCAATGTGTGTATGTATTTAGCTGGATTTCTGGCCCCGGATTGTGGTCTGTTACAATGAACCAAAAGTCTATACTTGAATATAGATAAAGGCGCGATAGGCATCAATAGATTTTTTCCCATGAGCGGCACAACAAGTTAATTTATGCCCACGTTGCACGATGATGATGATGATGGCGCTGGCCAGATAAAAACAACCCTTTGCCAGCCACAGTTATGGGAAAGTCGCCGGATCAGGTAACGATAAAACGAAATAACCAACCTGTTGACAGATCACAAAAATTCAAATAAATTATCCAGCTCGCACACACTGGACAACAAAAAAAAAAAAAAAGAAAAAAAACTAGAAGAAGAAGAAGAAGAATTCTAATCGCATTTATCTACAAAACTGAAACTGAACTGAAATTGAGCCCAACCAAAAACGCAACCAAAATGATAAACGCTTGTAAATCGCTGCTAGTCGCTACCAAAAATGTCCCCAATCATTTAATGTTGTTGTTGTTGTTGTGCGCTACGCATAATAGAGTTATCAGAATCCCCCCCTCTACCACACCCCTTCTCTAGGCGAGTGGCAAGTTTGATTAATTGTTGCTGTTTAAACTTCGTTCGCGCTCATAATTTCCCTTCATCGTCTTTTACAAATACAATTATCATTTTGTGGCTTTTGCGTTAAACAAAATTTCTATTGTGTTTTATTGTTTTTACAAAAGTTTTCATAGACACACACACACACACACGTGCACATATATATATATTTATGGTATATTGCATATTATTAATTTTAGATACCCCCATCACAGCGATCAGACAATGCGGTCCCCGTCAACAAAGTTAAATCGCTTTTTTATGAAAATTCCTTATGGGCTTTTAAATGTTTAATCGTTTATGAATTTTGATAACGCCGCGTTTTGAGCAACGCAACAGGAAAATAAGACGGCATCTTGAATACTAAAAATATAAATTATTAAAAATATATTCATAAACTTTTTTTTATAGCTCTATATATTAAATTAAAACAAATTTCAGTTTTGTTTTTTTTTTTGGTTAGAAAATCTATAAGTCAAACATAATTAATAATACTTTTAGTTTCAATACTTTTACATTTATTTTGCGCAGATTGGCAGTATGATATTTTGCTGTCAAGTTTGACAGACAAAGCATAAATTTATTTTGCATATAAATAATAATTTTTTTATTGGCTTCACACTCAAAGAACAAAATGTTTTTTTTACCTTGTCCAATCTTGTTTTGACTGTGGTGCCCAAGTCAACCGACACGTGCCACAAGTCTGACAGTAAGTTATTGCCAAAAAAATAGAAACTGAATTTATGGCATTGCCAAATCAATTGCCATGGCTACTAAAACTGAACAGCGTAATAATTTGTAGATAAATATATAATATATATAGTGTGCATAAGTTTTGGGCACTTAAATAAACCTGATCAAGTCGTATAATATTGTTCATTTCAATTATTTTTGACAACTTTTCGAAATGCAAACTGGATTTATATAAATATTGCTCGAAATATATTTAAAATGCAAACAGTTGCCATTCTTTAGATATTAGTTTATTATTATGTATCTTTTAAATTTATTAATAAACTAAAGATTAATTTATAAAAAAAGTGCAGTTGCAACTTCATGTCTCCGCCTTATTTATAACCAGCAATTAGCAATGAGCAAAAAGCTGTCCAATAATTGAATGTTTTACGAGTCGTGTTTTTTTTTTTTTGGCAATTGGCACCCGCTTTAAGTGGACGCATGCAAATCTGAAGAAGAGCGGTTATAGTTCTGAAAGTGTGGCAACAATGTGTGGCAACAACAGTCATTTGCAAAATTTAATGGCCACTCTTTGCCAGCGCAATTTTCCAGAAGTCATGCGGCGTCTCTGGGCCAACAAATAGACGGCACCTTTCGAATGCCGTTAATACATCCCCAAACCCGCACACAAAGTCAGTCGTAGTCCGGAGTCCGGGTTATCAGCGATATGGCATCGTGTTGCCTCGTAATAGACTCTTCACAGTGCACACATTTTACGATGCTTACAAGCATTTCAACAAGTTTTACAGCTTTTCCGCTAAAAGGCAGCCCCCAACTTGCAACGCTAGGAAGTCCAAAAAAAAAAGCATCGAAAATCTTTTCTATCTTGGCCATATGCAAGCAAAAGAAATCGGCCCGAAATGAGCCATTAAATGCTGTTTAACACACGTGCATTTTCCACCGTTTCCACCGTTTCCACCGTTTCCATCGATTCCATTTGCTTCCACAGTAGTTGGCCGACGGCATCGCTCCGGACAGTCATAAATTTCCGACAAAAGAATGTAACCCGATGCCCGGCCAGGGCACATCCAAGATAGTCAGCCTCCGTCGTAGTTCGTAGTCTTCATCAGCTTTTGGCTTGGCTGGTTTTTTTTTTTGGTTTCCCGTTCGATTGCCGTTGCCAGATTTCTTCTGAATAAATTAAAATTGAAATCGCCGCCTCTGAAAACGTGGGAAATGTATTCATCACCAATAGTTTTGAAACTGCTTCTTCTTCTTCTCCTTCTTCTTCTTCTTGTCTGTGGCACCATGGCGCATGATATTTTTTTGTTATTCCCATTTTATGACCACTTAAAAGCCGAATAATCTTTAGCAAGTGATATTAAAATAATGGAATTGGGATTGCATAAGAAAACACTAATTTTTAAAACACAATTTTCTCAAAAATAACAACTGGAAAATATATTCAGTTTTGGTATAGTTGTGGTATTTTTTTTAAGATCCTTTCCAGCAACTTGGACAGTACTCTGAGTCCAATTTCTATAACCATAATAGTCTTTATTGATGGCATTTCCTGTGTAGTTTAATATAATCTTATTATTTCGATTAATTAAGCAATATTTATGAATCAATCCGATCGCAATTATTGCCATCTTCTTGGTTCTCACCCGCTCCTCTGCTGCTATCTCTTGGTGCGTCATGTAAATTGTCACAGTCCAACAGCCACTAGCTCAAAGTAATCACCTGGTGAGCAGTCAGCTAGTCCTGCAGCTGTCTGCAGCTACCAGATCGACACCGTTCTGCGTTGGTTATCTAAAATTCCAGTTAAATGCCCAATGGTCGATAAGATTTTTCCGCTTACATCAAGCGTCCGACTGCTGAGTGCTGGAGTGCTGGAGTGCTGAGATGTTTCTCTTCATTCTCAGACATTCAAAGTAGAAGCCTAAAAGCGATCTGTGCATCTGTTGCTCACATTTGACATTTGAAGTGCGCATATCTCTCTCAAGCCGAATGCCGCACGGCACAGCCAAATTGGTATTAAATTACTCACTTTGGTGATAATCGAAATGGACACGACACGATTACAACAACAACAACAGCAGCACGCAGCACGCAGCAGCAGCAGCAGCAGCACGCAGCAGCCAAACGTAAGAGATCCAATCCACTTGGCCCCAACCAAACTGCCAAGAGGCAACCAGCAACCACCAACTGTGAACCAGTTCTTCGACTATTGCGTTGCCATAAAGAAAGTAAAAATATTAAGACGCAGACAAGTTGAAAATGCCACCACATCACATTTTGAGCGTTTTCAAAACGATCAATTTTGTAGATAAGACCTGGACAAAATGCACTCGAAAAAATAGAAGCAGCAAAATGCAGAAAAAAAACTATCTAGTTCTGGCTCAAAAGTTAAAACAACACAAAATTGAAGTATTTTAAAATTATGATTAACATTTCTAGTTACAGATCAATGATCTCAATTCTATGCCAAATATTTCTCTGAGTGTGCTAACACGCAAAAAGTCTTTAGCAGTTCCTGCCGTGGATCGCTGGCCAGATCGTTTGCAGCTAAAAGAGGAAGCCGCAATAACAACAACAGCAACAACAACTGCAACAACAACAGCTCGCAGCAACAACAACAACAACAACAACGACTTTATTAAGAGTTTGTCGAATGGCTGGCGTTGGGATCTGTGTTTCGGGCGATACTTAGTCGGGAGGCAATCGGCAATCTCAACATATGTCAAATTGGGCAACTAACTGGCTAATCAGTTGGACAAACAGTGCCGGGGCCAGGTTGCGCCGAACAAGTGTTATTATTTTTGCTCGCAGTGACAAAAACAATTCAACTGTCAAATGAAAATCGCAGACACAAACGAAAAACATAAAAACCAAAAACGGGAAATCCTATTTGCATTTACAAACACAAACGACGACGACGACTATTAAAAACAAATATTTGCGGCCAAAAAAGGATCAGAACACAAAGTGAACATATGTAGGTGGATATGTGCAGGAAGCGGGATCAGCAATCCAAGTTGCACCCCTTTTCTAGTCCCATCAATCCTCTAATCCATCCATCCATCCAGCCCGCACGCTGGACAAATCGCTCGACGAACTGCTGAACTGTTGAACTGTTGAACTGTTGGAACTATCCCTGGCAGCGTTTCCGCCTTGACAATTTGTACAATTGTCGCTCAATTTATTGTGGATGGTAGAGCGGCGGATTGGAGTGGGGGTGAGGCAGGCAGCGAGGCAGGCAGCGCGCTGCAAACGAACAACTTCCGATTACAACTTCATTTGTAAATGTTTCCTTCGCATCGCTCGCATAAATACAAAAATTCATTCGCACAATGCTCTCACAGCACACGTTTATCCCTTCCCCTACCCCCTACCCCCTCCCAGCCACTGGTTGTGTTTTTGTTTGGGTTCGTTGTTGTTGTTGTTGTTGTTGTTGTCGGGGGTGCGAATTGCTGGATTCAAAGCCCACACCTCGACCAGCCCACATCTGTCAACTTCAATGAAGTGTCGAATGCGAAGTTCATCACCCATCCAAATAGTTGCCGTCATGATTTCTTGCTCTGCTCCTGCTGCTGCTGCTCCTGCTGCTCCTGTTCCTGCTGCTACTGCTGCTGCTGCCTTTTTTATTTGTTTCTGTTTCTGTAACTGTTTTTATTGCCGGCTGCTGTGCGGGGATTTAGCAGTGGGTGTGTTTTGCCAGGGTGGGGGGGTGTGAGTGGGATTTTGGAGAAGGGGGTGTTCAGTTCAGTCATTTGATGAAGCCTCTGGTGTATTTCAACAGATTCCGTCAAGTTGCGTCATGGCCTTCGCTCTTTGAAGGCTGCTAATCACTTTAACATACATTTGCATTGCATTTACACGCGTTTTGACCCTCATTATATGCCAGCCAAGACGGCTCAAGGGATTGGCCCTTTTCGGTTGGCCCTTTTGCTCAGCCAGGGTCCAAATCTCAATTGTCGTATCGCATTCGGCAAGCAATGGCATATTTACCCAACACCTTGATGAGCAATTAAGAATCTTTTTATTTACACTCCAAACTGTTCGAGACATAATTGTTTATAATATATTAATAATAATATTTTTTTATTGCTGTTCAACATGTAAATTTAAATTTAATATATATATTTTACAATGATAATTAAAAGTTATTATTTATGTTATGTTGTAAGTTTTAAGACAATGTTAGAGTTATAAAATTAATTTTTATTGCTTTAAAAAATATATTTATATTATTAGTAAAGTCGTTAGGGAAATAATTTGAAAAATAAAATATTTATTTAGACATTAGAAACTTTATGATTTATGTCGCCGTAAAGGAAACCAAAATTGCCACATTATCTCACTAATTGCATATTATTTCGCAAAAAAAACATTAAACTCGAAGTTTGTTAAAAAAAATTAACTTTATCACATATTTGTAATTATTTATTTAAATAAATATTAGTAGTAAAAAAAAGAACTTTCAGTTTTTAAATTATTCAATGTTCATTTTACCAACTATTCATTTTCCTCCTTGCTTTTTGCTATTCTCCGTGCAGTTTTTTTTTGCGATAGATTAACTGAAATCTACATCAAATCTGGAAATAGACATCAACTCTTAATTGAATTGGATATGACACCTTGACACTTTCACTTTTTCCACTCCTCAACAATTTGTCAAGCATTGTCAACTTTGGTGTTAAGTTTCCAATGGACTTGTCAAGATTCGCGCGTTGCCCGCTTAAGTAAAATGAAAATGTTTTGGAATTGTTTTCGCACCCAAAACACAACACAACAATTTTCCTCAACAAATGTCGTTTTCTTTGTCACATTTTGCCACGGATTCTGCCAACAGGCAGCTGCGACTTGGATGCGGGCTTAGGTTGCTACCGCTGCGATTTGTGGCATTTGTATACCGTGTTGCAACTTTGCTAAATTTTATAATCCAATTGTTTTTTTTTTTGTTTTTTGTTTTTGCGCCAGAAGAAGACGTTTGTTTACATGGCAAATAGAAGGGCTTCAGATTGCCCGAGTGCGCCACGCCCACTCACATGTGGGCCGACGACGCCTAGTCAAGTTGTCTGTTTTAGTTTTTAACTGCCACGCCCACAGCTCGTACTTAGTGCTTGTCGAAAGTTTTTGGTTGCATCAAAAGTTTTTGTTATGCTTCGCTGTCGCTTTTTACACAGTTGAATTCACAAAATTTGTCACGTTTGTTATTTTTGCGACGAGTTGGAGTCGAATCGAGTTGGGTTGATTTTGAGTGGAGTGGATTGGATTGAAGTTGAGCTTGGTTTGGTTTGCTTTATTTACTCAACTGATTTTGATAACATTCGTGTACATGCAACGATTTTGAAATCGCAATTAATTGAAGCCATACCAAGTCCAAACGAAACATTGTCTGTCCACGGTTTTGCAGAGGGGAGGGGTGGGGTTTTGTGTGAGGCGTGCCACGCCCACACTTGAATAGCTGTCGAGCATAAATTCAGTCATGAGCATTTTGTCCTTTATAAAGTCTAATCCGCATTTATTTTATGCGCGGCTACAAATCGTCGCTTTAATAGTGTCACCATGAGTTATTGGAGCACCCCAGATGCCGGCATCTGCCAACGTTGTGGCAACGTTCTGGCCCCACTGTGGACCGCAAGCAACATAAAAAAAATAAAGAGTAAAAATGTATATATAAATGCATGCATTAGTTAATGTCCAGTCGTTGTCCCTGGCACAGAGGCAGCAGCTCCGTTCGCGAGTGCGCCCAGCAGGATGCACTTTATAAGCGAGCCGAATCGATGCCAGAACCGGCGGTCGCCGCACGGTGGCAGTGCCAGTTGTGGCAACACCAAACGGCGGCAGCGGCGGCGGCAACGGCAGCGGCGGCATCGCTTAAGCCAATTCAAAGTGGCGGCCAAAACGGTGGCCGCTGATCGGAGCAGCCAGAGCAGACGGACAGCTGGACAACCTGACAACTGGATTTTTGGCCTGGACTCAACTAAACTCAAACTCAAGTCATGCTAAGCTGAACTGGACTGGACGTTGCTCGCGTATTACATTTCGCGCTCGATAAATCTCCGCTGCCTGCCGACCAACACATATTTCATATCAACGCAGATAGTCAGCCGCACAGTGTGGCAAAAGCGATATGAGCCGGTTTTGATTATATAAATAAAATATGAATAATAAAAAAAATTGGTTTATATCTATTTGATAATATATTTTACAATAAAATGAAAGATGCTACACATTTATGCTAATTGTGATGTTATATTTTTTCAAAACAAAATTGAATAAGTTGAATTTCATTAATAAAAAGTTGGGTCAATAATAACATTAAAATCAATAATAAATATATAAACTTCAACATCCTTGGAATTTAAAATAAAAACAAATCAAAAAATCAACTTTACAACTTCTAATCACATTTTAGATCACATTTTAATTTTCGGAATAACTTTTGCTTTTGCTTGAATGATATATTTTTTGGGGCTATCTAATTTTTAAATCGTTTAATTTATGAACGTTTCTCTTATACATTTTGGCGAGCGATGCATAAAATATTTTAATATTTTATGGCTTTTGTATAAAATGCAATAAATCCAAAATCCATTAAAAACTGGCTCATAAATTTTGCGCAACGTAAAACAGGTGAATTTTAAATAAATTAAAAGCAGCTTTTAGTCAGAGAAGTTTTTTTTTTATTGCTAAAATAAAATTTATAACTAATTAACTGGATTAATTTGTATTTATAGAAATATGCAAGATTTGCAATTTGCAGAGTATTTTGTAACACTGTGCGTAGGAACGTCGCCCGGTTGCGCATCATAAAGCAAATTTCATTTTGAATTATTTTCATATATATTGTGTTGCAATTGTTGTTGTTGTTGTTGTTGTTGTTGTTGTTGTTATTGTTGCTTTTGGGTTGGCAGTTGAATGTTGTTGGGCGTATTGTTGCTGCTGCCGCTGTGTGCCTCTCGCTCTCTGTGCGGCAAAAGGTGTTAATGATTATCATCATTATCGTCATCATCTGGAGAAGTGTGTTGTTGTCCGCGCGGTTGTTGCTATTATTGTTGTTGTTGCTGTTGTTGTTGTTGTTGTTGCTCTGGTTGTTTGCTGCACTGCGGCAATGGCAGCCGCCCATTGATGGCGTTGAACGCACATGTTCTTAAGTAAAATTTAGGAGCTTTTTGCACAGTTGTTGCCCCGTCTCGAGTTGTAGCTGTGCAACACTTTAAGTTGATTTGCTGTGGCGAGCATAATTCATTTATGCAGCACTCAGCCGGGGACAGCACTGTGAATAGTCCGGCGATAACTTAGGGATTTCAATGATCAACGTCAGCGAGGTAGCACACGAAAAAAAAAAATGATGAAAATAAAAAAAAAGAAATTGCCATAATTTATGAAATTAAACCATGAAAATATTTACGCTTGCAACAAACTGTGGCACAAGCATGCACTGGAAGCAACTACAAGCTATTGCATCAGTTTAGCAAAGACTCATTAAAGCAAAAGTGAAACAAAGCGCAAGTTCATGTTGCTGCTGCTGCTGTTGCTGTTGCTGCTGTGTGGCATGTTGCTGGCGGATATGCAGCCACCACCCGAAAGTGGCTAATAAAGCAAATCTTGTTGACAACGCTCGAGGCGACAACGACCGCTGGGTTCTGTTTCTTTTTGGTTAGGCTCTACATGGAAATTTCGCCAATTAACACCTTTTAGCATGTTGCGCAAAAAAGACGACAACAACATCAACAGAAACAGCAGCAAGCAGGCGACAACAGTCGCAACAGTCGCAACAACAACAGCAACAACAACAACAACAGCGACGAATGCGTTAATTAAAATTATAAAAAGCGGCAGCAGCTGCTATGTGAATGAGAAATGAGGGAACACATCGACAACATTCGCAGTTCTTCATTTATATTTTCGCTTCTGTTGTTTTTATTGGTGTTGTTGCTGTTGTTGTTGCTGTTGTTATTGTTATTGCTGCTGCTGGTCCGCTATTAATATAAAACTGCAAATATACGATTAGCCGGCAAATGTTTTTAAACAGCAAAAACTGTCTTAGCAACATGTTGCTCATGCAGCGCATAGTAAATATGAATAACAACCGAGCAACAACAGCAGCCACTGCAACTGGCAACTGGCAACAGCAGCAACATTGCAACGGCAGCAACATGAATATCGCACCTTGTAAACTCATTTGCGCGTACGTGTTGAAACAAATGTTTGCGGGGGGTAACACGGCCAATGGGCAAGCGGCAACAGCAACCAGTAACAGCAATACCAACTGCAACTGGCAACTGGCAACTGGCAACAAATGTTGCATTGGCAATTGCCATAAGTCAGCAGCTCAGCTCGGTAGCAATAGCAACATGACCACGCCACAGGAGCACTGCCCAGTTGCATGCAGTTTATGTGCGGCCTAATGGGGTTGTTGTTGCTGTTGTTGTTGCTGTTGCTGCTGTTGCTTCTGATGCCGCAGTTGCTGCCGCTGTAGCTGTTGATGTGAAGCCACCAGCAATACGTCCATCTTCATCATGGTTGTTGCTGCTGCTGCTGCTGCTGCTACTATTTGCCATGCTGTGCACTTTGCGTTTGTCTGGTCTTCTGCCTCTTTTTTTTTTTTTTGGCACCATGACACCAGCAGAGCAACGGTGAAGCCTCCAATGCCTCTTCACACAGTTAGCCCCCCTCAGCTGCTGCTGCTGCTTTATGCAAATGCGTCTCGGCTGCTGTTGCTGCTGTTGTTGCTGCTCTTGTTGCTGCTGCTGTTGCTGCGTGTCAATGCAAACTTTGCTGACTTGCATGCGAATGTTGCTTGCACAAACATTGAGGCGAACTGCAAAAGTTGTCGTCGTCGTCGTCGTCAGTCGATGTACTGGTCTTGTTGTTGTTGTTGTCTTGTCTGCTGCACCAACACAAACACCACCAACAGCAGCAGCCGTAGCAGTAGCAGTAGCAGCAGCAGCAGCAGCAGCAGCAGCAGCAACACCAGCAACCGCTTGGCTTGTTGGCCTGTGCAACCACAGTTGGGTGTCCTGTGCGCGCACAGTTAAGCAAACTTTGAGGGATGGTGCATGGAGCACAATGCCACAACTTTCGACAACGGCAAATACCGGGCAGTGGTGCTGCTGCTGCCGCTGTTGCCCACCAGCAATCTGGCTAAATATCCTGTTGATGAACTGCCTAAAAAGTGTAAAAGAAAACATTTTAAATATTTTAAAAGTAATGAAAATTTATTTAAAATTTATTTATACTTATTAAAAAAAATGGCAAGAAAATTTTCTACGTTTTTTTGAAACTTGTCGATAATTTTGCATATATGCTAATTATTAACTATTACTAATCTGCCACATATAAGTCAGCTTCCACCGGCAACTGGCAACTGGCAAAACTGAAAAGCTAAAAATTTTATAATATTTTATATTTTATTTTAAATTTATATTCTGTTAAAATTCTTAAGCAACTTGAGAAACAGCAAGAAAGCAGAGATATTTACTTAATTAAAAGACATTGCAACTAATTTCCTATTATTATAAATGAATTCAATTTAAGTCTTATAAAGACTACAGCTAATTGTTGGCTATAAAATAGCTAAATAGGCAGCGCTGCTGCGTGAGTTGCCCGTTTCGCAGTTGGTGTTACATTTTTACGTGCTCCAACGCCCAATGATGGCACGCACACACACCTTGGCATAATCAAACACGCATACACACACACACAACTGTACACACACAAATACACACACAAATACACACACAAGCTGATACTTAACTCGGTGGTCAACGGATAAAACTCCTACGCAGTCCAAAGAGCCCAAGAGTCGCGGCTGCCTGATAAATGTCCAATCTCTGGCTCAACCTAGGTGAGAGCTGCAGCTGAAGCTGTGTACGTGCTTGGCAGGAGCAGGACGTGTGCCAGTGAGTTATGCGGCATTTGGGAGCAGGCACAACAACAACAACAACAACAACCAGCTAAGATTATTCGGACAAAATCAATTAAAATGCCAGGCGGCATGACTCACACGCACAGAGGGAGCCCAAAGCATTTGATGGAGGTGATGCGGCACCAAGACCGATTCACATCAAGCACTGAGGTTGGTCCTCAAAAAGTGTTGAAAGCTTGTCTTTTGTTTGTGTTAAGATTGGACGGGGTATGCTGTGATGCGTTGATGGAACCAATAGTCAGAAATTACAATGCTTATGCATGCAGATGGCGAAAGAGTGTAACTGGAATTTGCATACCCAATCATCATCAGCATCAGCATCAGCATCATCACTATTGGCAACGCAGTCGCCTCTCACACTTGACCCCGTTTTTCGATGGATGAGCTGGCGGCGAAGAAGTAGACCCGGTTCTGTAATCGATCATCAATGCCAAAAAAGTGGCCGCATGTCAGCGGCTCATCCGCATCAACAAAAGTGCAGACATTGTGGCGTTTCACGATTGCAGGCGTGCATGAACAGCAACATCAACATCAACATCAACAGCAACATCAACAGCAACAACAGCAATAACAACAGCAACAGCAATAACAATACGCATACCACGGATATCAATTAATTTCAACGACGTGAAAAGGCCAACAAATCGTAATAAGTCAATGCCTGAGAGCTGTGGGGATTCGAATCTTTGGCACTGCTCATATATATATATACATATATATATATATATATATATATATATGAATCTATTGATAAACACAAATAAGTTTGTTGCCGCAAACTGTGAGTGTGAGTGTTGAGTGGAAGAGTGGCAGGATGAATATGTCCATATGTCCATATGTCGATCTGTCCATATGTCGATGTGTCGGTATGTCGCTGTGTGTGGACATTGTCAGCACAGAGCAGAGCATTGATACCAAGTCACAATCATCATCAATCGGTTAAGAAAATATTTAACAAGTGTTTGAATGATTTTGAAAAATGATGTGCAGCATGTGCAGCAGTCACAGCCACAGGGAATTGGACTTCAATTCCACTTCCAGACTACACTTGAAAAAAATTATTATGCAGCATAATAATGCTAGTTAAAATATTTAGAGAAAATTCTTGAAATTCATAACATAATCAGAAAATATATCTATAAATTTTCAGCTTGATCTAAGAATTTGAATATAATTTTTTAAATATTTTTTAGTATGATCGATTAAGGCAAAATGAGATTTCACAATTTCATCTTTTAAACTCTAGATTATTTTTTTATTATCAGTGCAGAAGTTCTGTGCATCTTGAACAAGTCCAACAGCTCTACAAATTATTGCACGCGATCGCTCATTTCCAGCAGAAATAACACAAACACGGCAGCACCAACAACACCAACACCAACAACAACAACAACAACAAGAACAACACCAACAACAACAACAAAAACAACCAAGATTCGATCATAAACCAGCCCAGGCAGCCAGCAAGGTAACCCGTTTCATGCATTCAGTTACCAAGAGTACCCCCAGAGTAACCATTGCTTTATCCATTCCCGTGTGTGCCCGTAACCGTAACCGTATCCGAATGCGATGTAGAAAGATATAGCAAATAAGATATGGCTGGGGCATGTCATGCGCCCGCGACTGTGAAAACATCTCAATGGCAAAAGTATCACATCATTCATAATTTCATTGCCGGGCAAGTGGGAATTGGGAATTGAGAATGGAGTATATATATATATAGAGAGTATGGGTGAGGGGTAAGTGGAATTCGAAATTGAGTTGTTGTTGCTTGCCACGAAAATCTCTTCTTGGCCTCAAGTGTTGAATGTTTGCTCAAATAACAACAACAACAACAACACCAACAACATCTGATCTGAAGATCTTGAGCTCTCGATCTTGTTGTCGATCTCAGAGGCGCGGTGAAATTTGACAAATGAACCACCAAAAAAATAATAATAAAAAAAAAAACCCCATAAAAAACAAAAATAACTGATAGCAAGCCTTGCGTGTGTGTATTGTGTGTGTGTGTGTGTAGCCTGAAGTGATCATTATTAATGATGACGATTTGTTGATATTTTTGTAACGTGTTATAGTAAAAAAAAAAAAAAAGAAAAAAAAACCTGGGTTTGCGTTGCGTTTCGTTCCGAATTTATTACAAACAAGTGCAGTCCTGGCTAAATGCCAAGTCACGCAACACAACAACGAGAATCACTCGCCACAGATGATGATGATGATGATCCACACAAATTGCCGTCCAGCTGGTGCTCCTCCTGCTGCTGCTGTTGGCCGGAAATCTTTGCATAATCTAGGCTTATAATTCAATTAATACGATGCGTTGTGCACTTAACGCCCGAGTCTGAAGTGCCACACACTAGAGTAGAATGCTGCCACATGACTGGCAACTTGAGAGCGTCAACAGATTGGCCCCTCTCTCTCTCTCTCTCTCTCTCTCTCTCTCCCTCTCTGCTCCCCCCCTACGCAATGGCATCTGCAACGCCGTCACACTGTCTGCTGCAGATGCTTCAAAGCTTCAGCTTTGGTGGTTTCAGCAGAGATCTGTGCACAGGTGATGATGTTGCACCGGAAATCGATATCAAGTGTTGCCAAAGATCAGTTGACACATTAGCTTCCAATTGCAGCTCACTGCTCACTGCACAACTTGCCTTGAACTATTTTGAATACAATCTTTACAAGCCATCTAATCCAAATATTTGATCTATTAATGAGTGGCTAAGAAGGTGATAACAGAAGTCTTAACTATTAATTACTTGGCCAATAGAATTTCAGTTAACGGTCTTTACGAAGCAAGTCTTAAATTAATGATGACCAATTGTAAAATGTTGCTTTCCCAAAAGAACTCTGAGAAAACTCTGGGAAAATATCAGCCCTTTCATAAACTGGCATCAAAAGTTTTTCTTAATCCCATTTCCCATTCACTCTAAATTTAAAACACATTTGTAAATTGTTTTTAAAAAGTATTGTTTGTTTTTTTTTTGCATTTTAATTGATTTCGATTCATCATTAATTGTAGTTGTTTATAATTTGTGTTAACTAAATGTTTACTTTCATTTAATTAATATTTTTTCTTTTGCTTTTGCTTATCAATTTCCTCTATTATAACTATATACAAAATGCCTGGCCAATTACATATGTATATCATATATAAGTATATATATATATATATATATCTGTGTATATATATATGTGTGTGTGTAGGTATTCTTTTATACATTTAAAAAACAATGAAAATAAACAAATAACAACATTTCTCATGATACGATAGCCATATAAATATATATTTTACAAAAGCCTTGGCAAGCAGCTGCAGTTTTACTCATTCTTTTTTTTTTATTATTAACTAACAACTAAATCAAAGTTTGAAAGCGAACCAGAGATATGGGAAATAGTGTTAGTTAAATAGAGAGATTTACATACATAGATGCAAAAAACACTTAACAATTAGGCATTAAACTAAATTAAATTTAAATTTCATTTAAATTAAATTAACTAAACTATGCTTAGAATTTTATAGGCTATGCAGGAATGTATTTGTGTGTCTCTGTGTGTGTGTGTATATATATATATATATTCTGAGATGTGTGTGTGTGTGTGTGTGTTGGAATGTTTGCCGACTCTATTTTGGACTGGGTTTTGAGTTTTCCCGATGCTCAAAGCATCTGCAGCTGTAGTCTCAGTAGTTGATGGACTTTAAATAAATGTATTTTTTTTTCGTACTTTAACGACTTTTTCACTGTACTCCAGTTTTGCTTCTCGATTTAGTTTTATGTTGTGTTTTTTTTTTTTCATTTCATATGAGCCTTGCGCTTTACATAAAATTTTGACTAGGAAAGGACGTTTTTTCTTTTGCATTTTTTGTGTTTATGTTTTTTTTTTTTTTGTTTGCTTTTGTTTGCTTTTGTTTTGTTGCTCATGTTGCAGCCCCCAAGCTGCCAGCGTTTGGCTTCATTGCTATGGATTGATGATCATTGATGATCAGCGATGAGCATGCGCTGGCGAGGACTGCTGCAGTCACACCTCACTGGGCATACAGTGAACACTCGAGTCTTGCGACAGCTCATCCATCGAGGATTCTAGAAAAAACCAAAAATAAAAATAATGCAAATATTTTCGATTAGTTGAAGTTGAGATAAGTTGGATTTTTTTTTCTATTTGGGCTCACCATGCGCTGGATAGAGAGCACCTTTGGTGCCATTCATATGCATTTGATTTTGTGTGTTATTCTGAAATGAGTACGTTAACTGCAGGTTAATATGACGGGCAAATGAGCTTCCTTCCGGTTCGCGCACTGCAATCAGAAATCGTTTGTCGAAACAGAGAACAGAGAAACGAACAAAATAAAACTTGATTAGCATCTGGATAGATCTATGTGTGTGTGAATATATAAGTACATATAAGTGGCACTACTTAGAACTACAACTACACAGATACACAGAGATACACAAGTTATACTTGAGTCTAGGTATTTTGGGGCACAAGGGGCATGCTGCACTAATCCACTACTTACTTTTATTCTTACCAGCATGTATGTGTTTTTTCTGTCGCGCCCGCGAATTCTGAAACCAAACTTGCGTCACACGCTTGCTCAGACCGGTCACCGATGCAATCCGCTCCAAATCCTGACCATCCGGATTACTGTCAATCTGAAAGTTGGCCTGCAGCACTTGCAATTGCTCCTCGGTGAATGTGGTCCGCACGCGTTTCGTTTTACTCTTGTGATAACCATCACCATCACAGCCATCTACAGATATACATATGGGATAATCAAAATACTTGTGGTTACTGAATGCAACAATATACGCATACACACACACACACACACACACACACACACACACACACACACATACACACACAATACGAGGAACGTGCCTAAGTCCGCGTCTAAAAGCATTTTGACAGTGCACCAAATTGAAAATGTCAAAAGTGTTTATAGTTTATGACCGATGTGGCTTTATGGCCCAAAGAGCTACCACTTCTTGGTGGGTCCACTGCACAGTGGGCCATAACCAATGGAAAACAACAACAATATTAACAACAAATAACAACGACAGCGATATTCTGAAGCCGATCACGTCGTCTGGCAATTGTTATGGCTCAGTTGTGACACGATTTCATCAGTTTGGCGCAGCCAGCAGGAGCTGCCAATCTTGGCCAGTGGCGACTAACTGACGCTTAGTTCCTTTGCGATCCCACCAAGCACCGTTCCAAATTGCCAACCGTTTCGCTTGCCCCCAAAGCGTGCAACATGTTTTCAACTTGTCGCCAATGTAAATATTTATTTACTTTTTGCTTCGCTTTTGGCTTTGGTTTTGGTTTGTTTTCTTTTTTATTTATTGTATTATTATTCCCTGATTCAAAATGGATAAAAGAGTATATTGGGTTTATACAATGTGAGTTTTTGAGTCAGACAAAGTTCAAAGGTTCGTTTTTGAAAAAACAAAATTTTTGATCATACTAATTTTAATAAAATTGTTAGCTAAATTATTTATAGAATTCTATAAAATATAGATTTATAAAATTTTAAACACTTATCCAAAGATATTTAAGCAAATCCCGTTTTTAATCTAACTAATCTCGTAATCAGTAATTTTTCCCACAACTCGTTTGCGATTTTTACAGTGTATTCTGCAGTCGGTCCGAGCCGAAAGCAAAGTTCTTCTGGTTATTAAATTTGTTTGGTTCCGCTTACCGTCACTTGATGTGGTGCCACCCTCGACCGTTTCAAGATAATGAGCCTTGCAGAGCACACGGTCATCCATGAGCGCAAACTGTTCGCCGGTGGACAACTGGCGTCCACATTGATCGCAGGCAAAGCACGCCAAATGGAAGACCAAATCGCGGGCTCGTCTCACCCAGTCGGAGGCGGAGATGCTGCGACAGCATTTTGAGCACTTGGCGCCAAAACTTCTGCAAATAAAAATAAAAGCAAGAAAACAAAACGGAAATTGTAGTTAATTATTGCAAAGTGTAGCAAGAATAAATATTTTTTGCATATATTTTATTGAGCGTTTTTCTCTGGCGTTTTGCGGGCGTTTCACAAGCGGTTTGCTGGCGTTTTGCTGGCGTTTCGTTGTCGTTTTACTGCCACGTTTTGTGCGCGTTTTTGGTTGCACGTTTTCTAAGCGGAAGTTGTTGCTGCGCGTTGCTGCTGCGTTTTTCCAAATGAGTTGGCAACTTTTGACGGCTTATTGTTAGCTTTTAAGCTTATTTTTACAAGCACAACATTGTACGCTGATATTGGTAGGGATGACTGGACCTCAAAAAAAAACCCGGGAGACTATGACTGGTACTGGTTGATGTCTCCATCTACAGCTACAAACTGGAGCCCAGCGACCAATGCACACTTAAAATTCTTAACTTGAAAAATAAATATTTTTACAGCATCTCACGGCGCGTTTGTTTGTTTATTTTCATTTCGTTCGGAGTCGACACCGTTTTCCGCCTGTGTGGACAGCAACAACCCAACAACGAGTGTGTCCACATGTGCTTATGTGTGTGCGTGTGTGTGTGTGTGTGTGTGTGTGTGTGTGTGTGTGTGTGTGTGTGAGCTTGTATCTGTAAGATACTTTGCTTGCAACTTGCATTCAAAAGGCTGCCTCTGAAAGTTTTTTTTTTTTTTTGGTTGCATCTTGCTCTGTTTATCTTAGGGATTAAGTCGCAAACGTTGTCGAATTGTTACAATTAACCTTAGACTTTATTTATATCGTGTACATCAGAGTCAGAGACGTGTGGGAAAATATGTTGGAAACACTTGTGCACACACACACACACTTACACACACACACACACACAAATATAAAACAATTCATTGGAAAATGCATTGGAAATCGAACAATGATCACATCGATTTCGACATGGGAAGATCTGTTGGCGAGAAAGTGCCCAATAAAACATTAAGTGAATGCTCTAAAATGAATGCATATAAATTGGCAAATGATATTATGTATATATTATATATGCAAAAGTTTAAGTTGGTTTGCATTAAACGCACATAAACAAATGCTAATTTCGATTTTTGTTCGCATTTGTTGATTTTCAAATGCGATAAATTCTTTGATTTGTTTTTTGGTGTTTTTTGCGTTTTGTTTTTTTGGATTAGATACTTACTTGCTGTAATCGGCTTTGCAGTAGACCTGCCGTTCTCGGATGAAGCACGACTGTTGGCGATCCAGCGGGCACATGCACATGCAACATCGGAGGCAATGGGCGTGCCACGAGCAGCCGCCAACCTCGAGGAAAAATCGATCCGAGATTGGTTCGCCGCACGCTGCGCAGGAACGCAGCTCAGTCTGCAAAAAAATACGAAAGATACAAATGATCATTTAATCTATATATATTATATAGCCATCTAATGTTTAGTGTTTGCCATATCTCAGTAAATGTTCTCTCTAAACTGTTCTGCAAAAATCGACTCAAAATAGAATCGATTCAATAAGCGAAATTGATTTGCTCGTTTTATGTGTGTGTGTGCTCAAAGCCGGAACCGGTTAATCTTGGCTTGGATTGGTACACAGATTTTTACTTATATCGTAGCGCCAGAGTTGGGGGCATCGTTTGTTGTGTTTTTTTGTTGAAATCGCTCAATAAATCTATCGAATCTGCCGTCGGCTTCTGTTTTATTTCTTTGCCACCAAAACCCTCAACTTACTAATGTATATTAAAATTCTAAAAAACAAAAAAAAAAAAAAACAAACAACAGCAAAACAATGCCAAGAACTGTAAAACTATAGGAAATCGGGTATCGGGTATTGATGTAGATTTCGACGAGTTTCTATTGTTTTTCTTAAAATCGATACATAAATTTAAAAAGTTTATGTTAATTGTTACCATTTTCAATGTAGCTGAAACTGCTTTACTATTCTCAGTCCAAATCACAGTTTGTGTCACTGTGTTTTGGCCAAAAACAATACAAAAAAAAAAGTAGCATATTCATTTAATTTATTGCCAAATCGATTAATGAATATTCATTTTGGACTGCATTTTACGACGTTTTAAAAGTGTTTCATTTATAACATGATAAAAAAAAATGCTTTGGTTTGTTTATTTCAAATGTATTTTCCATGTTCGAGTAGTATATCAATTTCAACAATTATCTCAACTATTCAGTAATTTTGTTACATTTTACAGATTGTATTTATTAACATAACATTTTTACCTCTCTCTCTCAAAATTAATTGATTTTAGTTTAACAGAAATATTCATTATATTCCCATCACCATAAATAATTACTATTTTCTCGTTTAAATTAATTATATAGTTGAGTATCTGACAATTTGTTAACTTCAAATTCGATTGAATTTTCAATTCGTTTTGCCTACTTTAAACATTTCAATTTCTCTTGTTGATCAATTTAATATATATAGTATACAATTAAGTGCTGAACATTAAGGCATTAAATTAATGGCTAGCGTTTTGCATATTTTCAAGTCGTTAAATAAAATTGTCAAGTGAAAAAACAACACAAAATAAAAAAACAACCACAACCAAAACGAGGCAAATGAAGTTGATTTCAAAAATTGTTTTTCCATTAATCAAAGCGGCAGTGAAAATAAATTTACCGTTTTTAACAAATTAATTACTGACGTTTGCGATGAGTTTTTATTGCTGCTGTTGCCGCTATTTCAGCACAACAATTGTTGCTACAAATGATTGTTGTCGTTTTTGCAACAGCAGCAACAGCAACAGCAGCAGCAGCAACAGCAGCAGCAGCCTTTTATTAACTTTTGGGTGACAAGTTCTGTTTAAAGCGGCCGCCGACCAAAAAAAATGTTGCCTTAACCAGAATATACAAAATAAATACAAATAGCGCAACACATTAACAACAGCAACACAAGCAGCAGCAAAATTCACATAATACAAAATAAATAAATTTTTTTTTTTTTTTTTTTAACAAAAGTCGGCCGTGACTAGGTCGGCCATATCGGCACAAGATCAAAGTGGGTCTGTGTTGCGACTAGTATACCAATTAATAAACAATATAAATAAGTATATTCAACGCATAAAGTTGCTTATTTGACGCGTCTCAGAAGCTAAACAAATGTGACGCAGTTGAGGAAAAACAGCAGACGAAAACAACAGCAACAACAGCAGCAACAGCAACAACAGCAACAACAACAACAGCAACAATAACAACGAACAAACAAATATCTCGCACATATTCCGCAAATTATTCATGACAATTTGTAGATACAAGCTGCCAGTTATGAGATACATTTAGGAGGGTTAGCTGAACGTTGGATGGTGGGGGGGAGGGGAGGGGTGTTTGTGCCTGGGAAATGCCTTTGAAATTGAAATGAAATAGACGAAAAATGCAATATGGCCACCATCAGAAAAACAGACACAGACAACAGCACATGAGCAACATGTATCTCACACACATACACATGTGTATAACAGTGTGTGTGTGCATGTGTGTGTGTGTGTGCGTGTGTGTGTGTAGCTATAACTACATGCTAACATGGTGGCTGCTGCTCATTTTGGCTGCTGCCATTTAACTTTTCAACCGCGTCGCCTCGTGTGACACGTTTAATCGCGCCCTCCCCTCAACCCCGGCGCCGCTGTTGCAACGAGCCTGCGCGTTGAATGCTCCTGCCTGCCTGCCTGACTGCCCCTGTCAGCCCGCCAACCCGCCTGCCAGCCTGTCACTTTCGTTTAACTTTTCACATTGCTCGGGCGAACGAGCGACCAGCAACCCAAAAACCAAAAACACAGTAGCTGCCAGCGCAGGGGTCTCGGGGTGTTTTTTTCTTGGGCAATTTGTTTTCCCGACGCCCGTTATGACACACACACAAACACACATGTGTGTGTAGCCAAGGACAGACTCTGACTTGACTGGCGGTCTGTTATTGCTGTTATTGCTGTTGTTGTTGTTGTTGTTGCTGTTGTTGTTGTTATTGTTGTCATGTCTATGTGCCCACTTCTGCAAAATATGCATTGCTGTTGTCAGAGTTGAGGCCTGAAGTGGCATTTTGGCTAGGATGTCATTTGACTGTAATTTACTCATGAATGCTGAGGTTTTCTCTCTGTGTGTGCTGCATAAATCAGGCCAACCTTTGAATTTCAATAGGTATCCGTAACTCGATGTTAACTTCGTATTGATCATTTATTTCGCTATAAAACTTAATTCTTTAACTAATACATCTTTATCTTATATGATTTAAATATTTCTTCATTCTTATCTCATTATTTAAACAAATAAAATACGCAACGTTATAAAAATATGCAGACATTAAATGCTAAAACGAAAGATAACTAATTCAAAGATCTGCACATAAAGATATGTTTGAACAACAAGATATTATTAACAAATTTTATAGCATTTATAAGATGAGATGATATCTGAAACCAAGCCAAGACAGGCCAGCTGAAGGGACTGAGAAACGAAGCTAACCCAATTCACTGCCCTTTTGATTAGGGGAACTAGATTATGTGGGCAATTCGTATATACATATATATATATATATATATATATATTTATATATATATATGTGAGATCTTTGCGAGCAACCCCAGCCAGTTTTGTTTGCTAGAAATATGTGAGTATTGTATTATATAAGCAATGGCACTTGAGTCTTTGGGACCGCTGTCTGCGCTATCATAAAAATTCCATACACAAAACTTGCACCTTGCAACTTTTGCTTAAATGTCATAAATAACCGCCTCGAACGCCATATAAAATCCAAAGAGCGATACAAAAGGCCAAATAGAACCATAAAAAAAAATACAACAGTCGAAAGACAGACGCTGAAGAGTATGCAATAAAAATTTACAAGATGCCATTTAATAGCCGCCCAAAAAAATAAAAAAAAGAGGTGTGAAGTCGAGTGAGGAAAACGATAGATATATCTATATATATATACATATATATATAAATATAACTAACTTTACACATTTGAATATAAGCAACTTGCCTGAAACTAATCCATTGATCTGCTTAACCATTCATCGATTTTCTATTGAGTACCAACAGTAGCCGCTGTGGCACAAACAATGGCCACAAAAATTGACAATGGGAAAGAACTATATCAAAAATACAACTCCTACTCCAGTGGCTGCTGCACGCCTAGAAGATCGATTACCCAAAGCGATTCACCACACAAATTTTCACGTCATTGCGCAAATTGAGCGATCATCAATGGGAGCAGTTTCAGTCCCTCGATCGATTGATGATGGTCCCAAAGAAAAGAAGCAAAAAAAAAAAAAAATAATAATGTATGTGACAAAAGCCCAGGGCTGAGATACACTTTTTGGTCAACTGACTTGTCATCTTGTCTGAGATGGTTTTTTTTTTTTTTTTTATTTTGTCTGAGGGACAAATCAGCTCGGCAATCCAAATAATGAAAATCAACAAATGTAAACAGCGTGAGAATGTTGCAGGCCTCATGACAAAAGCCGCTAACAACAATCGAAGCAACACACTAAAATATAAATGTAAATATGTACTATATATATAAGATATGTATGTGTATATATATATATATATATATATATACATATATATATATATTATACCAGTGACCACTTGTCGTAGGGGCATTTTGGCAAATGTTTTCATAAGGCCTTTGGGCTATATTTAAGGCGCTTTAAAAATTGACATCAACAGTAATAATAATATATAATAATAATAACAACAAATGCAGCTTTATGCGCCAGTTAACAATGAAGGCTGTGCCAAAACATACATATATAAATGCACACATACATTTACACATACAGTTAAATATTATAAAGGGCTTGCTTTGATTTATAAAACACGAAAATTATCAAGAGGCGTCTGTCAAATAAATATTTATTTTTCTTTTCTTTATATACAATATAGATATTTATGCGTTTTTCATACTTTCGAATTCAGTTCGCTTTTAATTAGAGCTACTTTTTTTTGTTGTTGGTGTTGGAGTCGCCGCTGCGTGGGATAATGTTTAAAAAATATTTAAAAAATATTATGGCAATTTACACGTCGGCGTTTGTTTGGCGTTAAGATCAACGTTGTAGCTGATTGTTATTTAATGACTGCTGTTTATGAATGAAAACCGTATAAGATTCGCCCACGCGTTGCCCATCTTCGACACATTTCTACTCATTTCGTATACAATACTCGAAATCTCTGGCAGACGCCATAAATTGGTTAAATGCTTACAAATATTTCACTGGCTTTTCGAGTGTGAGAGGAAGTGTGTGTGTGTTTGTGTGTTTGTGTGTGTGACTGTGTGCAGCCATTGTCTGTGTCTAGATATAGATATAGCTATAGCTGTTGTCGCTCCCATTGATCCAATCAAATTAATGGCCGCTATAACACAACAAACACAAAAAGCATGCAGATCTCAGCAACGAAAAGAAACTAGAGTTTTTCTATGGGAATACAGTAAAGACTGGCTACAAGGAAGTGAAAGAGAAGCAGAAGAATTTTCAAAAAGTTAATTTAAAAGTTTTACTTTAAAATATTTATCTAAAAATGTAATAAATTTATGATACTTATTAATATTATTTTAATAGAATGCCTTAAAACACAGATAGTTGTATTTATTAAATAATTTATCGATGTTAAATGTTATAGTAAATAATATTCATGATGTCCTGGGTTCACTGTACATGTGCATGTGCAGCACTTTGCATCGTTGGGTCCGTCGTTGATGTTGTCCTGCTGCGAGTCAGCAAACTTAATTACCGCTTTATGTCAATGGCCCAACATGTTTTTGCTAAATTTATCAGCGTTATTAAATTTTATCACTGGCGACAAAATGTGCATATGCCATTCAATTTTCACAACATATTCACACATCACACGCATCCAAACACACACACACACACAGACACACACACACACAGAGAGAGTCGCATAGATACATTTTACAGTTGGCGGCTTCATCTCCCGCTGAAGCTCAATTTTGCGGCTTGGACACAGACGAAGCGCGCCTTTTTGGCCTATGCAAATATTATGATGCCAACCCATTCAGCGGGGGCAAGGAGGCGAGGGAGCAAAAGAGACAGTCAACATTGGAGCGAGCAAGATGCAAGATACGCACACGTCGGATTAGCTGGACGTGTGTGTGTTTTTTTTTTTGCTTTTTTTTTATTTTTGGTTAGCGTAACATCGTAAAATATTTTACGGCCAATAGAGCCCAGCGAGCTGCCAACGTTTTTATAGCCAAAATACATTTTTCTGATCTTTAGCTGGCAGAAATTTCTTGTATTTTTACCTTATTGCAAAACTTAGCTGCTAAGCAGATTCTCAATAATTAGTTTCAAATGATTATTTAGCAAATAAAGTTATGCGGATTTTTGTGCGTTTTTATATAAAAAAAAAAAAACAAATGTTATTCATCATAATAAAAATGTAAAAATAAAACCACAAGAATGTGTATATATATATATATTTGTATATATAATATATATTAATTGTTTTGGGACTGCTCGGCGATGACGAAGACGGGCTCACACATTTTTTTTTTTTTTTAATGGTTATATTTTGTTGGGGCCGGTGTTGACAAGTTATTACCCCGATCAGTCGACGACTTAAAATGTCGCACTTTATTACACTACAAAACACAAAACTCAACTCAACTCAACTCAATTCGAAGAGGCAGCATCTACTCGAAGATCACAGCGATCTTTGTTCTGTGTGTGGAGCGGGAAACTGGCTAACAGGGACCCCAAAAGACCGTTGACTGCTTGTGTTTTACAGCCGCCATAAGCAATAGTGTTCTTCTTCTTCTTCTTGTTGTTTTTGTTGTTGTTTGTTTGTTGTTGTGGTTTATTTTGTTGTTGTTGTTGTTGTTGGCAAACATTGGGCTTTGTGTGTGCGCTCCCAGACGCGTTTTATTATAACTGTGGCTCGCCCCATACGAAATAAATTTCATTTTAATACTTTCTTCGTTTTAGTTTTCGTATATTTTATTGGACTACGAAGCCGGGGAACGTTCCAAAACTCTTGAAAGTGATTTGCATACAAGATCGTTCTCACGTTTTTCCCACCAAGATAATCCAAACACACACACACACACACACACACTAACTAAAAAAAAAACTAAAATCCCAAAAAAGTAGCCACTTGATAGATCGTTCGTTCAAATGGATCGTATCGGATCGGATCTGTTGCAGCCAATACCGTTTTTTTTTTTGGGTAGCTGCTGCTGCTGCTGGGGATGCTGCCATTTCCATTGACCATAAACATAAACAGGTGGCAATATTCATTTGCATAGACAACGTTTTCATATTAAATTTCAAAGCGTTCGACGGCTCGACAACATTCCGTTTGCCCCTCGCCCCCTCACACTTCATCGCCCCCGCCGCACAACAAATTCCAAACGTGCGGTGGCAAACTGAAAATTGGTATTCCATTTTGACCATGTCAATGTTGTTGTTATTGTTGTTGTTATTGTTGTAACCCACTTAAAGGTAGCCCTAGTTTTAACGTTTTTAGTCACTTCAGCTCGGACTCGAGAACTTGTTTTGATCATTTGCGGCAGCTGCCGGATTAAATGTTCCCAACAAAAAAAAATTATAGAATCTTTGCTTATAAATTGATAAGCCACATTTGAAGTTTATGTTTTACTTGATGAAAGCCTCTCGAGTTAAACATTAAGTGAGCAAAATAATCAGGCAGAAAACGTTATTAATTAAAATCATATTTTTAATAAAAAGATTACATTTTTTTTGTAACAGTTCATTTTACATTTAATTATAGTTATAATTTAAATGATTGCAATACGCTTTGGATTGCCCTGCAGCTGTATAATTTGTAAAGTTGTATATTTCACGCAACTTGCATAAATTATTAAGCATTTATTTATTCAAAAATGCAAATGAATAATATGTGTTGCTCTCTCTCTCTCCCTCTCTGGTTATAGCTCATTTTATGATCAATTTCAGTGTGGAATACTCAGCTGCATGGCTAACCTTTAAAGTGCCATTAATTTTTTTTACTGACTTATTTTTTTTTTTTTTTTGCTTATATTGAGCAAACTTCAAACGGCAGTTGTGCAAATAAAAACAATTTAAGAGAGCAAAAAAAAAGAGATAGAGATAAAGAGAATAGTTTCCAAGACCGGGCACCGGCATAAGCCAACTGATGCTAATCTGTCAGCCAGCACATTCTCTAATAAATAGCTTAAAAATCGACCGCAAGTATCTAAGCCATTCGACACGCGTTCCTATTTATACCCTTCCCCAAAGGTATAATGAGTTAATGGCTAAAACAGACTGCAATAGAAATGTTCAACAAATTTTCTTAAATGTACCCAGACAAATATATTAATTAACTGGAATCAACAACTTGCCAGAGGGAATCAATATAATCTAAATTCCAATAAAATATTTCTTAAGCTCTTAGCAAAAACTCGTTTGTTTTTTTTTTAACACTTATCCTTAAATTATTTAATTAGAATTAGCACGCAAATTAAAATGGAATGCGATTTTGTAAAATGCTTATAAATCTATTCCAAGCAGTTTAAGAGTAAATTCGCATCGGCTTCTCAAATAATCCGGTTTTTGCACATAAATATTATTTTTTTTGTTTATGATTATCGAATTTTTGAGGCATTCATCATACGTGTTGGCTTAAAGATGAGTCGAATGACTGTCAGCTGACTCAAAGACACAACAAAATCTCTGAATGCCTTTTGTCTTTTCGTCAACATGTCGCAGCGACACTAAACATCGATAAGTCGACGTCAGCAGAGATGTTAACGTATCTTTTATTACAGCAGCAGCAGCAGCAGAAGCAGCGGCAGCAGCAGCAGCGGCAGCAGCAGCGGCAGCGGCGCTCGCATCTTTTACGATTTGCATTGTGTAAAGTTGAATATATTTTTTTCCTTTATTATTTTTTGTGTGTTTTATTGGGCATTGACTACAATTAATTAGTTAAATCTGCATTTTGCATATATTAATATAAATATTTTCATATATTTGCTTTCGGTTTGGCTGTCGTCTTTATGTGTTTGCTGATATTCGGCACACAAAAATCGCTTCTTTTATTTTGAATGCAAATTTCGATCATCTATGTTTATGTCTAAACAATAAATCAAGTTTGAAGTTCAGCACGAATTTATGCTACCCAGCTCTGTATGTTTAATTTATTTAGAACCTGGCTAAGAACAACTTTGAAATATTTCGGCGGCATTTGTTCAAAAAAAAAAAAAAACAAAAAAAAAACTAAATCGAGTTCAATTTCTCATCAGGCTACTGGTTTAGATATACAGCTAAAGATAAAGCCCAAACATTTGCACAGAGTGCTCTCCAGAAGCTTCTTTCATTTTGCCAATTGCCAAACAATTAAATAACAATATTTTCACAAGCACAAACACACAGAATGAATAATGGAAAACGGTTGCTGTTGGCAAAAACTAATGTGAAAATGTCGACAAAATGTGCAAGAGGCAAACATTTATTTAGCCAAACGATGAAAGTTTGTGGAAAATGTAAACTAAAATCGAATGGTTTGTTACGTTACGGATTGTTAGCCAGAATCAGGAAGCAGTAGGGTGAGGGAGAGGGAGAGAGAGGATGCCAAGGGACGGGGGTAAACATATGTATTCGTGTACGAATGCAGGCTGACAACGATTTAGGGGCGGGTTTTCTTCTTTATTTATATATATATATATATATATATATATATTTTTTTTTTTTTTGCTGTTTTGTTGCCTTCGAGTACCCATTGACAGGACACAATGCACATACATGGCAAAGATAGGAGTTGCAATGATTTGTGGCATTTTACAATTTTATTTGCCGCCGTTGGGCGTCGAGCCCCTTTCTTATTTATTTTTATTTTTATTTTTATTTTTTTTTTTTTTTTTGGTTGGGTCCATGCATCATTTGTAAGCCAACTAAGCGTCCTTTAAGGACTATTTTGCGGATGCACTCGAGGAACAATGAGCCACAGAGAGACCTCAAGCACGACACTTCGGGCGATTTTCAATTTCTTTTGTGCGGTTGCCTTTTGCCTTTTGCCGGCTGTCGAACTGGCGTCTGCATTTGATTTTCATTTTGAGAATTTTCACATTTACCTGCTAAAAATTTGCTGCTGACACGTTTCCCTCCCAGGAGACACACTGATGCAGACAGAGAGAGAGGGGAGTGCAATACAAATTGCAGAGGCGCATGCGCAACCCAAAGAAGGACTCAACCCAAAGTTGACCACTCGAATTGTTGTCTCGGTTTTGTGTCCATTGTCCACAATCTTTTCTCTGTCCGTTTGTCTGCGCACAAACAAAGGTGTGATATTTGTTTGTCTTTGGTGCCTGATCGGGGCAATTGGCTCAAGTCAAGATGCGTTTTTCTTTTTGGGTTCTCTGTGCGAGATTTTTATTTGACTATTGTCGGGTGTAGACTTCTTGTCAGCGTTGTCACGCCACGCAGTAGTTGTCAATTAGGCACTTTTTGGGATGCCTCTGTGCCTCTTCAGCGCATCTTGTTGCCAATCCAATTATGAGCATGAAAATCTGCTTGACCAGCCAGCTGCTTTTGGCCTCGGCCAAAACATTGTCATTCGAAACACGTTGCAAATGTGGCACGCGTTCCTTTGTGCAACTAAACACCTTGTGTGGGTTTTCAGCTTGACAGAAATTCATCTTTTGTTTTTTTTTTTCAAAAGATGTTGTAATATTCACATAATGCCTAAGCCGATAAAACAGTCGCACTTCTTCTTATCAGTGTAAGCAAGCAAATTGAATTTTAATCTTAATAAATTTTTATAATCGAAATTCTTTATATAACTTCAATTCGTATATAATTTTAAAATAACGGATGTATATAAAAATATAAATAATATTTACATGTTTAGGAAGAACTAAATTAGTAGTCAAATTTACCTAATCTTATCTTCTTTTTTTTAGAATAGATGCTGCCAATTTCAGTTAATGTTTCTACAGAATTTATTTTTGTATATCCTAACTTTTTGCACCTACAATATCAGGCCTATTAACTCATCTCCCAAGCTTGGTTCTTCATCCAGGAAACAGTCTCTACCTAAACTTTAAACCATCTGAAAATCATTCTATATAATTATAATCATAAAATCCTTAATATTTTTGACCTATTGCCATTGTGGAACTTGAGTTAGCCACAGCTTAAAAGTCTAAGTTGACAAATTGAGCATATTGAAGACAAATTGTTAAGTTCTAAGCTCGACTCAAGATCATTCAGATGCCAAACTAATTATAACTTATGGCACAGTTCGCAATTAAGGAAAACATGTCTATTGGCTTTACTTGGGGTTGACTTCTGGGAGGCGTTTTCAGTCGAGCTTAGACATTGTTTGCTGTGGCTTTTTTTTATGTATTTTTGTATATGTTGAGTATTATTTTTTTGTGTTTTTAATTTTCTAGTGAATTATTAATAAAAATACGAGTATTGTAATATGTATATTTTATGGTTGCTTTGCACACATTCGACAGTTGGGCGCTTCACTGTTTATGGCTCGAAAATAAAAATCGAATAGGAGAAAGAGAAAAAATAAAATACATTTAATGAATATTCATAAGCTGCGCTTTGTGGCGTCTTATTTTTTTTTGTTAGCGACAGAGATTGGGGGTGGGGTGGGGTGAGGGTGAGGGCGTGTTATCTACACAACTGGGGCGGGTCAAGATCGATGATGTCAAGTAAGAAAAGGGTCTTAAGCCCGGATCTGTTAGCTTGGCTTAGAACTGTTGACATTTGATTTGAAGCCAAAGTTGTAAAAAAAAAAAAAAAAAAAAACGCTGCTGCGGCTTTTTCTCTAAGATCTCCCGCTGTGCATATTGACAGTTATTAAAGAGGCATATTCAATGGAGAACATATTCAGATACTTAATATATTATATTATTTATTAAGCATGTGATCATCTTTTTTGAAATTGGTTTTACGTGGGCCTAGATCAATTATAGGCTAAGCTGAAATGTTCGTTGAAATTTATAACACACTTTTGGCCTTTTATGTGCGGCCCAATAAGCGTCAGCACCTTGTCTAATTTGCTATGCTATAATGAAAATTATGTTTATGAACAAAGCGAATGCAAAATATATATATAAAAAAAAAAATAAATAAATAATAATAAAAAAAAAACGATGATGTAGAAACTGTTAAAGCATAAATCATGCAACAAAACATATCTGCCGAAATCTTCTATCTGTATCTGAAAGAGCCAACTCATTGGCTGTCCCAATGTATAATATTTAACATTTTACAACATGAATCCTGTGGGTGGCTCAGCACTTGCGTCAGACTTCACACAATGTGAACAGCGGGTGGCAGCCCGAAAAAAAAACAACAAAAACAATAACAATATACAAGATACAACATACAATACAATACTTAAATATATATACCTGAGGTAGGGCAAAAAAAAAAAAATCTTGTACGTTAAAATCGATTAAACGCTTCGATGTTGTGGCCAAGTTTTGAATGAACATTTCAAATGAGCGTCGTCATCAGCCCAGGCCCCAAAACAGAAAAAAAAAACAAATATTCCAAAATTCAGAAATTAAAAACGTTAACTAATGATAAACGCGCCTATGATTCGATTCCCCCAAAAAAAAAACTGCAGCTACACATTGAAAATATATCTAAAAGCAAGAAATAATTCAATGTGTGGGTTTGACATGGTCGTCATTCAATCTAAATGTGAATACGAATCCGAATCCGAATCCGTTGCCACAACCACACAGTCAATGTCTGTTGCACCCCCGTGGTGCGATTTGTGTGCTTTTAATATTCACCGACTCTGTGCCCCAATCTGTTCTCTGTTTTTGAAAACTCATCGTTTTCCAAAGTTATTAGTACGGTTTGTCGAAGAGAGTTTTATTTTTTTTTTTTTTGTTGTTGTTTTAGTTCCTTCCCGATCCACCAACGTTGCCACAAAACTAACGCCGCCTGTTGCGTCCCAGCGGGTTTTTGGTTCAATTTCTATTCGACATGTTTTGTAGGTCAGCCCAAAAAGATTTTTACATGTGCATCAATTAAAAATCAAATATTTAAGAGATGGCAGTATTTTTTTTTAATCAATGCGTGGGTGTCGATAAAAATATTAGAGAAAAGCTACTTCCATCGATTTGAAAATTATAAAGTTAATGAATTAATTTTTACTATTTAGCTAAAGTATTAACGTTTGGTTTGATTGTAATTTTGAGATCTTTTAAACACATTTTCTTTATGAATATTTATTAAATCAAAGCTTTTATCCAAGTCTAAGTTTATCTGCAAATCTTAATATTGCGTTGAGCTTACCTTCATTTTAATTGCCTCCACAATTTTGGCGATTTTTAATCCAAGTCTTTTGCACAAAAATAATTATTTCGCCAGCTTTTTGGCGTCTTCGATGATCTATGGATGTAGATCACCAGTTTTGCTGGACGACCCAAAATGTTTTGACGACTTGATCAGTTTGTCAAGCGCCCAGCAAATAACACTAAATTCATGTAAAATTAATTGCATACAAAACCGACTTTAAATAATGATTTTGATAAACACTTTTCACATGCGAAATTTTTAAAGTTGTTCACAATTATAATTTTTATTAATTAATTTTTTAATTATTTGTTTGGGTTTCTTTATTTTTTTTTGCCGACGCTAAAAACTCGCAGGCAGCTGCACCGCTTATCAAAACGAACGGGAGGCGCGAACGCGTGGCGCGATAAGAGAGACGGACGCCAGTTGTGGTCCGGTTGCAAGACGGGTCTGATGGGGTATCTCCAAACAGCGAGACAACGAGCGGCTGCGGCAGCTCTCAAGCGTTGAGGCGAGCGACGTTGTTACAGCTACGAGGCCACTGCATAAACTGCCGGCGCTCAAGCCGCATGGATCAGCAACAGCAACGGCAACAGCAGCAGCAGCATGGATGGATGTGACGACGACCCGGTTTCGAGAGTGGTAGCAGCATAAAGCAAACACAAACACACACACACACACACACACACACACACACGCACACACATACACCCCTATACAAACGAAAACTCGCTCAACTGGTTTTTTTTTTTTGGCTCACAGCTCGTTGTCATTGTCTCGGGGGTTGTGTGTTGATTGGTTGCCATGGCGGCCGCTCACAATGGCAACGCCCCCCGCTCAGCACGAGCGCTGGAACGAGTTTCAGTTAGCGTCCCCCATTTTGAGTGATTATTTTGCCCAAGCCAACAGACCAATTGAGTGCGCCGGCGCGTGCCAGCTGAGCTGTGGCTGTGCGTTGAGTTGAGCTGAGTTGAATCCAAGTTGCCGCTTGAGCATCTTTGCCGGACTTGAGCCCGTGCGGTTGTGTGCCATTGGGTGGGTGTTGTTGATGCCTGCCGCTTGCCACTCTGCGCCCACACGCTTCAGTGCCTCCGCCGCGGATGGAAAACCGAAAACAGTGCGGAGAGATCCGCAACAGCAGCAGGAAACGATGAGAAACTTTGCGATGCGATGCGGTGCGGTGCGGCGCGGAGCGGTGCGGAGCAGCGCACTTGACTTTTTTGGGGTCAAACCGCTTGACGGGCTGCCCAAAAAATGCTGCAAGTTGACACTTTTTCCCAACATATTTTCATTGGACAAACGACGCTGGCATGGATTTTCATGGACTTTGTGGCAGCACTCAGTTGCGATATGTGCCGGAAGTGAATGAGAATCCGAGTAGACATTTCAATTTTAAAGCAACACTCATTTAAAGAAGTACCTCCGATTGGAGGCATGCTTAAAGATATTCTTAAGTGGCATGCAACCTGTTAGTGAATTTGTTTGTAGCGAAATTTCTTGCAGAAATACTTTAAATTTATCGAAAAGACTTGCTTTAAATGTAGATTTACTGCAACATTTATAATAAATTGTAAATTATTTAAAAATTACAGCTTTTTAGAAATATAAATTATTAAAATACCATTTTTAATATATGCTTTTATTCAAGTAATTTGCATTTATAAAATCATTTTGAGAATTTCATATTTAATATTTTTTTCTGCTTAAGCAAAATATTTCGTTTGAAAATTCAAGTTAGTAAAATAAATGTTTATGTTTTATTAAAGTTTGTTTGCTGTATTTAATTAAGAAATTCATATTTATATTTTATGAAATAATCACATAACGAATTCTTAATGCATCTTTCGTAACCCTTTGGGACCCAAGATCTCGACATATGGTATTACATGCTAAGCAAACATGACGCTTTTAATGTTTGCTTTAGGCTTTCTGACTCGTTTGGTATATTATTAATTATTTATATATATATACTGTATTATCGATACACCACAAATTATCCAACATTTTATGTACATAGTTCGTTAAACATTTGCCGAGTTTAGCTTTCAATTTAGCCATGCCTCAAGCACTTTAACTGCCTTCACATTCTCTATTCTCAGTAGTCTTTTTCTCTCCGGCTTTTGACTATTTCACAACACTTAAAGCCGCTTCGCCATTCAATTGGCATTTTGCTGTCGCCATCATCCCAGCCTCTCTCCAGCACTCCAGCCACCATCCAATCTTACTACATGTTGCTGACGTTATTTAAGGATTATCATCATTTTATGCTGCCTCGCAATGCCTTTTTTTTTGCAGGATTAAATGCTGCCTGCCGTCTGTTGACAGACTCCCCTTCCCCCACCCACCTGACAACCCTGGCTCGACCCACAAAAAAAAAAAAAAGCAACTCTTCCACTGCCTTTTTATCTTACACTGGCAGCTCTTTTGAATTGATTGCATTGCACTTTTTACACTCTGTTATTGTAAGAGAAACCGGGTATATTATTTTTCTGAAGGAAACTTGAAAATTGCAGCCTAAACTTTCTGAATTTCTATCAGTATTAGTTTACCACATTTGTTTAATTTGCTTAAATAATATAAAATAGATAAAATCTACAATTTTAAAGCAATATTTTTAGGGTAGTCAATTAGACAATTGCTTACACCCACGCCCACATCCTCAACTTGGATCTGCATATTTCTTACAGTTTTAGAGTAATTTTCGTCAGAGACTTTTTCCAGCAGTTTTAGCTACTTTTACAGAGTATTCCTCAGTGTGTTGCATGCAACTTTAAAGTGTGTTTTTTGTTGTTGTGCTGCTACTACTGTTGTTGTTGCATAGTTTGCGCTGATGCGCCGCCTCCATGAAGCTGCCGCCACGCCCCCCGTGCAGCAGACCCTCTTTTTTGCCAAGACAACAAAGTGATTTTTATGGCTTTTCGCTGCAAACGAATATGTGCGTGTGTATAGTGTATGCAAATGTTTGACTATGTGCACATACATATATATATATGTATACATGTGTGTTTGTGTGTGTGTGTGCACTTTGATGTGTCCGCATTACAAAAGGCGGCACTTTAATGCTGCCCATATATCAAGAGCGCAAAGCTTGACAGCGATGTCAGCGAATGAAAGCTTTAACACGCATACGCCCCGTTGGGCCAAAGGTCTCTTCTATGAGATATGTGTACATATATATATATATATATATGTACTCAATCGAAATATATGTATTGAGTCTGCCGCTTATCGGGCCTGTGGATCGCCTAACCTTTCACTTTGCGGCTTATCCTTTGGGCCATCTGCGCGCGAGCAGCACAAATAACTTCATCTAGGCACTAAATTGATTAACAGTAGTAGTCCCCCTCCCCCACCATTCCTCCCTCACCCCTACCTACCCCAACTCTCTCTCTCTCTCTGGTCAAACCACAGCGCCGCTGGCTGTCAACGCTTCCCGGAATGCCTTCCATTTACATGCCATCATTTTTAAATGTCAACCGTTTACAAAAGCGTGGACCATTTGATTTTGGCCGCAACAGCAGCCGTCTTTTGGCCATTGTCTACGTGGAAAAAACAGGTTGTTAGTTAGTTGCTGCTGCTGCTACCTGCTGCAATCGCAACTCAGATGCGTCGTCCGCTTCTCGTTGTACCCCAAATGAACTCATCCCTTTTATTTGCGGCAACGACCCATAGACGACTTTATAATATTTATTTAGCTCTTTATTGAGCTGCAACCTGTCGCTGTTTTGGGCTCTTTGGTTACTGACTGCTCCGGCCACTTGGCAGATTTATGGGCCGCCTCAGAATGTGGTCGTCTCCCAGATACGTATCGAGGCCACAACCGGCTGATTCCCTTAGTGGCTATCAACGAAATTTCAGGGTAATTTGTTGTACCGTTTTCCCAAAAAAAAAAAAAAAAACATATGAAAAAAACTGTTGGTGGCATATTCGAGTTTTCATGCTGCCCTTTTTTTCACTCTCTTTTTTGATGGTTCATTCGCGTGTGTGTTATGAAGACGTCAAAACTACCCCTCGGGCCCCTTGCGTATTAATTGCGAGACAATGGAACCTGTAGGCTCCGGAATACATATGTATATAATACTACTACAACTCATAAATTCCCGTACACTTGTAATTCTGTCAGGGTTATTAGGTCGCAACAATGTTTGCATATTCAATATAGTATCGCAATTTATCTCTTTGTTTTTTTTTTCGACTGTTTTTTATTATTTGCTCGAACGGTTTTTATGGGCCCCCCAACAAGTTTTATGTTAACATGTGGCAAGTGGGAGCCATATATTTGTCAGGACTCAGGCAGAGCAATGCGTTTTCATCAACAATAAATCATATGAAAAGTTGTCCTGTTTACTTGGCTGTAATTTATATTTGATGTTGTATACAAAAAAAAAAAAAAGCCTAGTGGTAAAATATTTGTATCCAACTCATTTTAGTCAGAACTGAAATTGCTCACCTTTCTAAGTAGAGCTTAATTAATTCTGTTTCTATATTCTATTAAAAAAAATTGAGATTTTGGTAAATGTTTAATATTTATAATCCTTCCACGCTCATCAATATTTTTAGATAAATATATATAGATATATATCGATTGTCCCACATATCAAATAAAACTCGTTAATTTGTTCTTTTTTTGCCTTATACATTATGTATATATATATTTGTAATAACTCTCTAGTGTATATATAAATTAAAATAAATAAATACATTTTATTTATTTTGTTTTTTTGTTTTTTTTTTATCATCATAATTATCGTTATCCTCGTCGGTAAAAACTCCGTTTGTCTTTATCTCATTTTTATTTCGAGTACTTTGCGTGCTGTTTTTTTTTTATAAGTTGTTGTTTTTTTTGTTGCTTTTGTTGTTTGTATTTTGTGTTTTTAGCAATTTGTTGTTGTATAATTATAATTACGATGCATTTTACCATTAGATTAATCATGATGTAATAATAATATTGTATAACATAGAACCCTCGAGGGTTTTCATATTTTATTTTTTGTTTTATTCGATTCCCATATTCTATGCCTATTTTTTGTTGTTGTGGTATTCCCGCGCTCTCTCCACCTCGCTCTCTAACTCTCTCTCACTCTCTCTCTCTTTGTCTCTCTCTCTACCGGTATAACGACTATTTCAACATTACTCTCAACATTATTTTTTTTTCTTTTCATAACAAACAGAGCAACAAACAAAGAAATGCACAACAGGAGCAAATGTTTGATATTTCAGGATCATTTTGACAACATTTTCAATCCACTGCCGATATATACTTTCGATATACTCCCTCACCCCCCTCTGCCATTCCACTCTCTCCTCTCTCTCACTCTCTCTCTCTCTCTAGCTATCGCCTAACTGTCGAGTGTATCTATATCTGGTTTCGGGACTAGCCAACAAAGCGTTTCTGTGTTCTGTGGTACAATACTTTTGTGCTTATTATTCCTTTTTTCGGTTTTTGAGCAGTTTCACTAACTTATTTGGTACGTTTTTTTGCTTTTATATCATATTGCCATTAGATATATATGTGTATATATACTATGTATAACTACTATGTATGTATGTAAATGTTACGTAAGCCATTATAGCATATATGTTTAGCGCACTTTTGAAAGCTATTCTTAAGTTAAGGTGTTTGGTGACTGAGTTCATAAGAATTGCAATGCTTTGAAATGATACCAACTTCGATAACTCTTCGAAATACAATTTTTTAACCAAAAAGTGATTTGCTGCGAATACTTGACAATTGTTCAGCATCAAATCATTTGATCGTCTTTTTCTGCTCCTTCGTCCCCATCTGTCAGGCCCTAACCTACTTATATACTACGAGTTTAGTCGCGTTTAGATTTCTTTGTAAATTATTGTTATGTACATTTAGACATACAGTTTTTAAAAATTGGAGTTCGAGTTGGCCAATAGTCTGTATATATTTGTTTTCTCTTTGAGGATTCGTTGTATGAAAGCAGAAGAAAATATAAAACATATCGGAATTATTGGGCGCCATCTCAATTGGTCCGTTGCCACGACGAGAAACTAAAAAAAAAAAAATAGAAAATTTCAGACGACAAGCACTCAAGAGTTTTAGAAAAATGAAAATAAAAATACAAAACGCAAATTTAACTAATCTTTTTTTTTTTATTATTTTGTTTTTCTTGTTGTTTTCAGTGGCCTATATATTAAATGGTACATATACATATGTAATTTATACGCTAAGCTAATTATTCTTTCTTTCTTTTTTTAACAATAAATGTATAGCTGCTTGGCTTTTACGTACCGTCGATTTTTTCATCTTCATCTACTTCATCCTCAATTCTCAGTTTCTCTTTACTATGTATATTTCAATATTACTCCTCTTATGATTAACAACGAAAATTAAGGTGCAGCTTCTTTGCCGTAAGGAACAGAAATTAAAGAAAACATAATAAATTCTATATCGTAATATAGATTGTTAACATAATAAGGAAATAATAAAAAATTAACGAATTTCACAAAATTATCATCTTAGCATAGTATATAATGTAATGTAGTAAATAAGTAATTAATTTGACTTATAATGAAAACTTGATTGATTTTGATGTTCGTTTTTCTTTTTTCGAGACTTGCCGATTAACTTGAAAAGCTGTACAAATAACAAATTTTGCAATACAAAATATGTGTATATATATATAGTACAAGCCACGCCCACACACACACACACACACACAACAGTCTCTCACTCTGTCTGTCTGTCTGTTTGTCTATTTGTCTGTTTGTCTTCTAGCAGTGGGCCAGTGTCGGGTGTTGGATGTTCAAAATAAGTTGGAGTTTTGCTATACTTTTGGTTGAGATTTTAAACATAATTAAAACGCATTCAATTAAACACACCAAAGCAAGTCAACATTAATAGTTATAATACATTTGTTTCTTTCATTGATAGCAGCATAAATTGAAGTTAACAGAAGCTATAAATCTATAAACTGTTCAATCGGACATACATATATATATGTGTGTGTATATCTGAGTGTAATATGGATATATATATATATATGGCCTTCTTCTACTGTTCCCCGTCAGTCTGTAAGCGTAGGCAACTCCTGCGCTCCGATTGTTCGCATACAGCAGAACTAAAGCAGCATATATATATATAGCATATATATATATAGTTAAATATTCCTGTCCTGTGTTGTCCTTTCCGGTTCTAGTCTAGTTCGCAGTCGTTGTGCTCAATTATTGCTTCTTCGGTACTCGTTTTGTATATGATTTCATTAAGACTATTTATAATGGCACAAAATATACAGCATTTCTTCTTGTTATATTTACTGGTTGTTGTTTCGTTCTTGTTTTGTTGTAGCTACAATTGATATTTCTTAATTAAGGCTAGTCGCTAAGTTGTTGATTTTTATCTGACTGTTTTTTTTTTATGTATTTTCTTTTTCTTTTTATTGTGTAGTGCTTTTTTTTTGCGGAAGATTAACAATTGTTTCACACTTTGTTTGCTTGACGCGCCTGTTCAGCCTGCAGTCCCGTTAGCTTTACCCATCCCTTTCAGTCTCCTCCTCTGCTACTGCTGCTGCTGCTGCTGCTGCTGTTTATGCTTCTGTCTCTGCTGCTACCATCAACGCCCAACAACTCGCTGCGGCTTTTATTTGCTTCTATGCTCTGTACTCGCTTCTCAGTTACCTTTCTCGTCTAATTCGTTCTTCACTCTTGTTTTCATCTTCTTTCTTCTTTTGTCAACTACATTATGTTCCACTAGATTAGGTTGCTATTTATATTTATCTTAGGTATGCCGTTATGTGTATGTAGTTTTTTTTATATATATCTTTTTTTTCTTTTTTGTTAGCTTGTTTATTTTTTTTTTTTTTTGTGTGAGCGTCCGTTCGCCGGTTGTTTGATAGGGCGGCAGATTTACCGCGGACACGAACCTTTGTAGTTTGGATTTGGATGACGACTTGGATGACGTGGAGGTGCTGAAAGAGTGTGGAAATTTATTAGTTAACTTTATTTCATTCTATTTATAATTTCTGGTTAAAACAAAACGAATCTTTGAATAACAATCGTATGCAAACACAAAACAGACTAATTTAGATAGATGAATATTATCATTTAAGATAAATATTAAACACTCTTAATACAAATAGTTTGATAACATTCAAAACCTTGATTTAAGTTTGATTTTTAGATATTTTTTTATTTCAGCTAGAACTGCTCACCTTGTATCATCATTGTGGCGGGATACATGCCGGCAACCTGTGCCATTTGCGGCCGGATATCGTTCGATGGCGAACGTCGACTGTTCGGCAAGGCCACCGATGGCTAAAGACACAAAACCAAAAAAATAATTAATTATAGATCTTGCTGGGGATTGAGAATGCGAATGATGCACTCACATGCGCAAAGTATGTCTGGCCATACTTGATGTAGACACCGGACGCAGCGTTGGGATTATAGCCACCGAGGGCAGCGACACTGCTGAGCACCGCTGTCGCCGGTTGGCCGCCAGCACCGGCTGCCGCCGCCGCTGCAGCGCTGTGATGCAGCTGGGCTGGAATGTGCGAAGCACGCGGTCCACCGCCACCAGCATTGCTGCCACTGCTCAAGTAGAGAGATGGCGGCGAGGCGTTCATAGCGGCACCCGTCGAATGATCCACCACAATGTACTGGGTGCCCATCCCAGCAGCCGAAGCGCTGGCATTTGGCGTATTGGCGGCACTATTATTATGACTGCTGCCACCACCACCACCAACACCAGAGCCAGTACCAGCGATACCGCCCACAATACTGTTGGGCGAATTGTTGCTGCTCTCGTGGCTGCCGTTGCCGCTGCCATTGCCGGCTCCATTGGCGCTGGGCGAATTGCGTTGCGAGACACTGCGTCGGAAGTCGGCACTGATCGACTTCTGGCTGCGGAAGCTGGCGGCGGCCGCATTCAGGCGCATAGGTGGCTTCGACTCATAGCTGGCACCGGCAGCTGGACTGCTGCTGGACGTGATATAGCTGGGCGGTGGCCCACTAATCAGTGGCAACTGTGTGGGCTTATTTTCGCGCTTGCTCAGCACATGCTGCGGCGGTCCACGATGGGCAGCACTATGATGATAGCTCGATGATGTCGGCGGACCCAGTGTGATGCTGCTCGGTGAGGCACGTGGCGTGGGCTCATTGTTGGAGTTAAGCAGCGGCGTTTTGGCGCCAGACTGCATGCCACCCAGCGGCGCCGAGTGACGTGGATTGTAGCCACCGCCAGGATGATACGGTTTACGTCCAGTGGGTGCACCACCACCAACACCAATACCACCACCGATGCTTGCATTGTTGCGCTTCTCGTAGGGCACATAGCCGCTCTCGTTGCTGCTCTGGCTGTGATAGTAGTGCGGCGTGGAACTGTTGCTGTGATACCCACCTCCGGATGCACCTATGCTGCTGTTGCCGCTGCCAACATTATTGGGAGCCGGTGGCGTGCTGAACAGCGGCGCCTGTCTTCCCGGCGCCGCTGGCGTTGTGGGCGCCGATTGTGAGGCAGCCGCTGCTAATTCCATTGATCCACCACTGGCTGATGGATAAAACGGTGCAGCCGTTATCAGAGCATGATGTGGCACTGAATGCGCAGCTTGGGGCGGCTGCGGTTGTTGCTGCTGCTGTTGCTGCGACTGTTGCTGGAGCAGGGCATTGTGCGGACCCGCCTGCTGTGCGCCCGGTTGACCCGTTGCGGCTGCATACGGGAACAGGTTGGTCGGTATCAGTGCCGTCGCATGCTGAGCGGGCAGCGCATACACATGAGCACCGGCAGCGGCTGCAGCAGCAGCAGCGGCGGCTGCAGCATTGAGATCTGTATTGGGCCCCGCACCGCCATGCGTCAATGTCAGCGTGGGCAGCGCATGATATGTCGTTGTGCCGGCACCGTTGGGTGTGCCAATCAGCTGGGCAGAGCCAGGTACGCCCGGATGATGGGCGGCAGTGGGATGTCCCGGCGCCGTTGACGGATAGCTGGGATTGTAGTGTATGGAGCCACCGCCGGGTGTACGCTTGACACGCGCACTACCCATATAGCCGCCGCCGCCACCAGAACCGCCGCCGCCACTGTTGCTGTGGCTGCTGGTAACCAGGTGTCCATTGCTGGACAGCTGCTGTTGCTGCTGCTGCTGCCCAATGCCGGCTACCGTTGGCGGACCAGCCGCCGAGGCCGTTGCGAGATTTAGCTGAGCGGCAGCCTGCGCCTGCGCCTGAGCCTGTGCCTGGGCCTGCGCCTGCGCCTGGGCATGTGACTGTGCTGGTCCAGTGGGCGGCTGACCGGAAGCTGTGGTGGTCACCATTGGGGCAGCGGTAACTGCTTGCTGCGGCACATAGTACGGTATGGGATAATAATGATACGGATAGCTTATCGGATACGTGGCCATTGGCAGCTGTTGCAGCTGGGCGCCAGACGGATCGCCGGAGTAGATGAGCGGTCCCTGATAGATTGGCGCACCGTTGGGCGCGGCGGCTGCAAATTGGGCAGTCGGATAGGTGGCAGTGGCCATCGGCATCACAGCGGTGGCGGGTCCAGCCGGCGTCTGGTAAATGGCCTGGGCAGGTATCAGACCATCGCGCTGCTGCTGGGTCGGATCGAAGACAGGTATCATGTAGGTGCCGGACATTTCGCCACCATCCTGCGAGGCGAATATCGCCTGCGTTGGCTGACTGCTGCCCGTCAGCTGGAAGAGCTGCTGTGACGGAGCGCTGCTAACAGTTGCCTGTGGATACGCTGCATACACCATGCCTTGCGGCACAGCATAAATGCTGCCATCAGGCTGTAATAAAGAAAAAAAGAGCATTAAATATTTATTCATTGAAAAAGTTATCCCTAAATCTAAACTTATTTCTGATTGGGGTTTCTTTTGTGTTCTCAACTCACCCCCTGCTGATATGTTGCGCAATATGGCGAGGCGCCATTGGGCGTGGTTGTTGTTTGAAAGACGGTGGATCCATCCGGTGCCTGATAGCTTTGCGTATAGGCCCAGGTTGTTGTCTTGGGCTCCTCGGCAACGAGCTGAGCTTGGCTCTGGCTAACTGTCTTCACCTCGCACTGGCTGTAGGGCGTGCTGCTGGGCGACAACGTCAGCGATTGGGCATCACAACTCACGGGCACCGACGACACGACCGGCAGTGGGGTTTGGCTGCTGGGCAACTCAGCTGGCGACGATGCAATGCTGGCCACAACCAATGTTTCAGGCTCAATTTCCTGCAACTGTAACTGTTGCTGCTGCTGCGGCTGCGGCTGAGATGGTTGCTGCTGCTGCTGCTGCGTTGGCTGCTGCGTTGGCTGCTGTTGTTGCTGAATTTGAGCGACTACCTCCAGTTCCTTGTCACCGGCACAGCAGGCGGGTATGTTGGGACTGGTTGCTTGATTCTTGTACTTTTGCACCTCGATACGATCATAGTTTTTGGTTGAGGTCGTGGTTGTAATGCTCAGACAGGCCGTGGCACTGGACAGACTATCACATTCGTCGCCCTTGCTGCTGCTGCTGACGGCGCCGGCAGTGGCCTCCAAACTAAGCAGCGGCTGTTGCTGCTGCTGTGGCAGTTGTTGCATTGGTTGCTGTTGTTGTTCGGCATTGTAGCTATCGTAGCTATCGGAGCATTCCATGCCAGGTGACTGCACCTCCTCGGCATAGCTCTCCGTGGAGCTGCAGGATAGCTCATTGCTGTAGGCCTGCTGCTGTTGCACCACCTGCTGTTGCTGTTGTTGTTGCTGCTGCTGCTGTTGCACCACCTGCTGTTGTTGTTGCTGTTGTGGTGGTGGTGCCTGATGCGGCGAGGATTTGCGATAAGGCGCATAATTGCCAGAGTTGCCGCTCGATTGATAGTTGTTCCCACCATTGCCCGCATGCTGTTGTTGCAGCGCCTGATTGGGCGGCAAGTTGGACGGGTCGTAGTGGTAAATGGAGCTGCAAAATGAAAAACGCAGATTTAAATGAACTATTTTAAAAAGTTTTCTCGCATAATTAAGTGTTTGTTTTTCTTCTGGTTACTCGCTCATCGCATGCAATTGTGTTAAATAAAACGAAAATCAAAATAGGAAAGTACAGTTGTCAGGGTTGCCACAGCTTTGCGGAAAAAGTGCGCTGTGCGAGGCGACGGCAGCGACAGACATTTTCTGCTCTTGTACGATTATATTTATATGTATATATATTTTTGCATATTTGTATATTAAGTAATGGTAAAACAACAACAACAACAAATGCTTTTTGATACAAGAGAGATGCAATGCAATTAGAACGAACAACAGTTAGACGACAACACTGGCAGGACGGCAACACTTATCTGATGATAGCTGGCAGAGAGAGCGACAGAGACAGAGAGAGTGTCAAACGGCAGCAGGCGATCGATAAAAAAAAAGCTGATTCAAACAGAGTAATTAACTGAGGCGACATGTAACGCGTTAGACAGTTGACAGCGAGCGAGAGAGAGCGTGAGAGCGAAAGAACTGTGTGTGTATGTGTGTGTGAGTGAATTGTTTGTGGGTGTGTGGATTGACGATTGTGGTCAATGTACAGCGTGAGAGAGCGTGAGAGCGTAGGTGGGATGCTAAACTGAGAGCTGATTGCGAGCTAAGAGTTAAGAACACACACAGCGACACATTCATAATCAATAATCATATTTGAGAGAGCGAGCGAGCGAGTGGTGTGGATTAATTTGATTGATTTTTAGGCAGATAATTTACAAAAACAACATCAACAATTTGAAAGTAGCACATTGAAATGCCATTAATAATGTATGTATAATTATATATTTTAAATAGATATGCAAAAAAAAAAAAGAAACGCTTTAAAACAAATATCATAATTAATCGCGTTTTATAAAGCATATCAGTTGAAAACGGTAAATAAAACAAGTTATACAGAGTTCGGCATGCCGAAAAGTAAATTCCCTTTCGAACTAATTTGAGACTATTTGGAAAATTAAATATTAATTAAAATTGTTAAGAAGAGTGAAAAGTTACTTTAAGCAAATATCATAAATTAGTTAGTAGGCAAAAATTAACAAAATGAATTATTATGAATCAAGCAGACAGACATAATAATAACAAAGTATATATATATCTATATAATTCTGATTTGTTTCATTTGTTTAATAGTTAATTTTCCTTATTATTTGTAACTGTCTTCTAAACAATTATTTTATAGTCTCAAATTAAATGATAAAAATGAATTGAATATCGATTAAGTATCCACATAAATATTTTTGATATTATTAAAATTAGTTAGAATGAATATATAAAAAAAAAAACTTGGCACAAATTGAACAGAATTAAAAAAAAGCATTGCGTTAAAAATTTGCTTGGAATACAACATAATTTTGGTGACGATTGAATTTGATTTGGTTGTTGTTGGATTTTGGTGTGTTTTTGGTTTTTGTAAATTACCCGTCTGCATTGAGAATTGGTTGGAGGGTTTGCGGATCAATGAGGACGCTGCCAATTGGCACACTCGAAATGTCTGTGACGGCCCAGACGAGTCCCGAGGCTGATGCCAACTCTGGCGTGCTGGACGTTGTTGTTAACGGTGTCGATGTTGTTGTTCCCGCATGCTGCATAAACGAGCCCATTCCCCGATTGGACTGAGCCTGCGCCGACTGTGACGACGGCGCCGGCTGGCTGAACTCCGGCGTCTGCCTGTCGCTGCCGTAGCCCGTAGGCGACGGCGTTACCGAATCGGAGCGCACTGATTGGGTGCGTGTCTTGTAGCTGGATTGGTAAATGTTGTTGTTGGTTGGTTGTTGGATTGTTTTGGGTGGCATACAAAAATGTTTTTTTTTTTTAACAACAGTTTCAAAAATTCTTGGTTAACATAGAGAAATAAAAGAGAGAGAGCGGGCAAATCGGATATGGCATATGTGTGGGGTCCACAAAAATAAGAGCACTCTTTCTTTTTTCTTTTTGTGTTTGCGGCTAACTCACCCGCTGCTGGAGGGCGATAGGCGCCAGGGCGTATTGTTGCTGCCAGTGGAATCCTGCTTTGTAAATCCACCACGTCCGCTCTTGTTCGAGGTGGTTGAATCGCCACGCGGCAACACGGAGCCACCACCGGGTCCACCAGTGCTCGGCGGACCGCCATAGTTGCCAAAGTTGTGAGACTTGGGCACGGCGCCACCGGAACGCATGCTGCCGCCATCGCGCGACTCTGTCGACTGTTAAAAAGAAAGCAGTTAGTATAGAAGCCTATTTGCAAGTGGAGCCAACTAACATTCTGCATCTGCAGCATTTTGCCATTTGGCCGCTTGGGCCTGGGCGGTTGCTGTTGTTGTTGTTGCTGCTGCTCGGCAGCATTGTGCCAATTGCCGCCGCCACCGCCGCCATAGTAATCTTCCTCGTATGCATCCTGCTGGGCGCTGCGATTGAAGATGCGACTGCGCGCTCGATCATAATCCTCTTCGCGCTCCTCAAAGCTCTTGGCCTTGCGATCGAGCATGAGACGCTCCGGGCAGAGATACGGCGATTGGCGCACCTCATCAAAGCTGTGCGTATCCCGCTTCAAAATTGACTTGCGCGCATCCTCGCGATGATCGAGTCGTACCAGAGATTTGAAGCGTATCTGTGAGAGTAGCAAAGTAAGTATTATATATATAAGCATATAGAACTCAACACTCACCTCTGGTATGCGAGTGCCCTTGCTGACGGCCACAATGACGCACTGTTGCGTCTCCGAGTCCACGTTGTGCTCCATGCCAAAGAAGGCAGCAGTGCGATGAATTAGCATTCGATTATACGAGGAAGTTGGTGGAAAACGAAACTCACAGTCACGCCTATCATTGGCAAAGGAAACCGAAGTTATTAATATGCATTTAAGCAAATAGCGCAAACTTACCCCTTGTCCTGAATGAAATCCATCAGATCCTTTTCAATTTTCATCAAGATATTTCGATCCTTGGGGTTCTTGTTGAGTGTATCCCGAAAGAAAGTCAACAGATCCGTGCCGCCGTAGTCCGTGTACTGTTCGCTCGAGTTTTCTGATTGATGAAAGACTAGAATCAATGAATTGAGCCATGATGTGATGTATGGCTGACCAGCATCCTTGTCTTTCGCACCAAGGATGCTAGCACTTACCGCGCGATATGAAGCCCGATGTGTTATTGCTCGAGTTGTTCGTTTGAGCATTGCCACCGCCGCCGCTGCAATTGTTCATTCCACCGCCGCCACCACCACCTCCACCGCCAGCACCAATACCTCCATTCCCGCCATCAATGCTGCCGGATGAGCTGCCTGTTAAGTTCTTCAAGCGTGGCTTTGATCCCTTCGAATTGGTGTTGGCACGATGCTTTTTACCACCACCCCCACCACCGCCGCCGCCGCCGCCTCCACCGCTACCACGCTCATAATGATACTGCTCCTCCTCGTGGTTGCTGTTGCTGAGATTGCTGTTCTGGCTGGACATCTCATGGCGCTCGTGGCGTTCATGGCGCTCCGCCGCCTTATAGTTCATGCCTGAGTTGTAGAGCATCGCACTGGAGTTGTTGTTATTGTTGTTGTTGTGATGCTTGTCGAGACCATTGGACTTCAAGTCAACAACATACTTTTTGTTATTACTACTGTTGTTGCTGCTGCTGCTGTTGTTATTGTTGTTGTTGTTGTTGTATTCGATGCCGGAACTGCCATTGCTATTGGTGCGATTGTGATGACCAGATCCCGATTTTTTGGGCGGCGACAATTTTGGAAACTCGGCCTCATCTCGCAGCGGCACATTTAATGGCTGTTGATGTTGGTTATGTTGTTGTTGTTGCTGCTGCTGTTGCTGTTGCTGTTGCTGACTAGTAACAATCAAAGCGGGGGTTTCCATAAGCGGCGAATTGCCGCGTCCAGTTGATTGTGCTTTGCTATTGCTATTGTTATTGTTTAGTATGGCATTGTTGTGCTCATTGTAGGCATCGCTGGGGTGCTGCTGATGTTGTTGCTGCTGCTGCTGCTGCTGCTGCAGGTGCTGCTCGGAGGCGCCTCGCGGCGTTGGCGTGCGTGGCGGCGATGTGGACTCGCGCATGGCATGACTGCGTGTGAGATGTTTGCCCTTCATGTTACCCTATTGAAGAAAGAGAAAGAGTGAAATAAATAATTAAAATAGAAATGAAATAAAAATAATAATAAGAAGCAACGCTGAAGTCAGCAGGTGCGATGACGTTGTTCCCGTGATGCAATTGTTGGCTCATTAAAACGTTAACGGCCCGGCCACACTTGCTTCAGGGGTGAGAGGGGAAAACCAATGTTTGCTCTGTTGTTTTACTCATTTCAGTCAAAGTCACATAAAAAAAAGGTATATAAAAAAATGAAGAAATGAATGCCAGTGTGACAGGCAATGTGAACCTTTCTAGCTGTTTTGCACGCGCAAAGTGTTTTCGTTCAAATTGCAAGTGCAGTTTTTCATTTTTTTATAAAAAAATAGTTGTAAAAAATTAATATATATACAAAAAATATTTAAAAATGAAAGGAAAATGGTAGCTAATATATATTAACACATTTTCTATTTGATTATTAATATAATAAAATCTATATTCTCATCTATTTCGTACAGGGTATTTGTTAGTCATTTTGGCAGGCTTGCTTTTGTGCTTGCTGCTGTTGTCGTGCCAACCACATAAATCGCTCCATTGCCTGCCTGGTTGCCTTTTGACATTTGAACAAAGGACGAAGGACAACACAAACAAATCAGTTAGTCAGCTAGTCGCTTAATGTTATTTCTTTGCTCTATCGGTCAATTGGCCAGTGATTAGTGAGTCAGATAGTCAATCGGTTAATTCGTCTGTTATTCTGTATTGTGGCTCGTTTTCAACTGGGTTTTCCACAGCTCGATTGATTTTTATTTATGCACTTAGTCCGCATTTCAACACCATTAATCACTCGATTTTGTTGCTCTACCCGTACTCAATAGTCCTCAATAGTTCTTCAACTTTCCACTTCAAGGACTGGAAACAAGAAGTAGCATGAATGTAAAGGCAATAAGGCAACTGCAAATGTCAAAGTCAAAGCCATTTGCCGTACCTTGAGCAACCACTTTTAACCACCACCTTTGAACAAATGTTCTGTAGCCCAGTTTAGCAGTTACTAACGAGGCCCAATAGCAAATATAAAACAGCCCTTAATTTATCCCAAATGTTGTACATAATATATTTAATTATTTTGGCAAGCTATTTAAATTTATCACAATTATATTAGTTGTGAAATAATTATAAATATGCATTTCTAGCTGCTAAAAATAGAAAAATATATATTTATATGTGTATGTTCCACATTGTTTTAGCATCTATCATCGGTCTAATATTGTGTTTACAATTGATTTAGTCATTATAGCCAAGGCAGTCTGTATTTATGCATTTCGAATGTTATAAGTATTTCTTATACCTCTTTAAGAGTGTTACAATACTCCTTAAAACAGTTCAATGTTCCATAATGAAATTGCTGTCAGTTCCGCAACTAGCTAAACTTTTCGATTCGCGTCAAAATTATTTGAGTGCCAAATAACTTGACTTAAAGGTTACAAATGATTCGATTTGCGATTTATTTGAAATTGCCACATTTGAGTGTAATCACTGCGCAGAGAAATTCGTGCTAGCCAACTTCCGCTAACGTCATCAGTTGGCCGGGGAAAAATCAATAAATCGACCTTGGTGGCTGCAGCAGCAGCAGCTGCTGCTCCGTTATTGCCGCGCCTGGTTTATGTTGTTAAAAAGAAAAGCAGCAATTTAATAACAAACTGAAATTGAACTGTGTGCCACATGCCAAACACAACTGGGCTAAACACTTGCCACCCACTGTTGCAATTTGCTGGCTAGAGAAAGAGCCTTGAACTCCATGGAAAACCCTTAGCCGTCTGGGGACCTTTACGTACAGGAACAACCACAACAACACGCAGCAGCAGCAGCAGCAATTTAAGTAATCAAAAACACGTTTGCAATGCAATTCTTTGGGGGTCAATTGGGAATTTCCAGTGAATTTCTATTTGCATTCCTAGAAAACGCAAACAGGAACCCAACCATCACCGAGAGCCAGCCCCAAAATGACCTGACCCAGTTTATGCAGTTTTTGGGCGTGTATCTTTTGCACGGCGACAATTCCAGTTCATGGCTGCATCAAGGTATATATGTATAATATATATATATTATCTGCGGAGAGTCGGCGACACTAACATAGAGAGAGAGAGAGAGCGCAAGAGAGATTCTCTCTGCATGTGTTTGTGTGTCAGAGAATGAGAACAATCTCAATAGCAGAGATTGAAACTGACCTATTTATGTTTATACAATATACAAAAACATGTATTATATACATTATATATGTAAAGCGAAGAATTTTGATTATGGTTCAACTTACGCGTCTATTGCCAAAACTGTTTTGACGCCCCAAATTTGAGGCGTTGTGTGTCGTATCCTCGATGCTGTTGTTGCAGTTGTTGTTACTGTTACTATTGTTGTTGTTGCTGCTGTTGCTGCTGCTGCTGTTGCTGTTGCTGCTGACCACTGTTTGAGTTGTGGCTGCTGCTGCTGCTGGTGTTGTTGCTGCTGCTGCAGCTACTGCAGATGCTGCTGCTCCTGTTGCTGGTGACGTCGTTGAGTTGCTATTGTTGCTGGCAACGGCGGCGACAACAACAACAGCGGTGGCCGCAGTGGAGGTGGCTGAGGCGGAGGCTAAGTTGGTTGGAATATTTGTAGCAATGGCTACTTGAGATTTTGTGGAACTCATAATCACAGTTTATGTAAAATGTACTGCAACATAAAGAAGACAAAGAAGAAACAACAAGAAATTTATTGTGTTATGTCTAATTAATTTTAATAATTTATAATAATAATAATAATAATAATGATAATAATAATAAAGATACATAGCACGATAAATATTTTACTTTTATACTTGAAATCATGGTATGTAAAAATAGTATAAATATATTTAAAAAATATAATTTAAATATGGTTTTTGGTCTTATTTTTATTTTTTACAATCATTAATTTACCTTTGCAAGTGAGCAGAACGATTGCATATTGTTCAACGTTCCAAACTTGGTTTGTTTTGTCTTTTATTTTGGTGTATTTCATAAGAATCTTTGCGTACGATAAGAGTATTTTGGTGTTTGTACGTATTTATTCTGAGTTTAGGCTTTTTCGTTTAATGTTTAGAGTAAAATCATATTTTTTTTTTGTCAAAAATATGCCGGCAGTGCAGTTAATAGAATATTTAAAAAACAATCGTTACGCATTTTCCAGCTGCGAATCCAGTGTTTTTTTTTTTGTTTTTTTGTGCGACTTAATTAAGTTTGTATTTAAATTTATACTCACTTATAGAGATAAGGCTTAGTTTAGTTTAGTTTTAGATTTATATGTGTATATAGTATAAGTAAAGTTATTATTGTTTTTGGTTTTTTTTTTAATATCGGTTAAAAAACTATGTGAAACGAAAAAACGTTGAATCGAAAACACAATTTGCTGAGACTTTTTGATGTAGTTATTGTTCTTGTTGTTTTGAAATTGCATTAAAACTTTATTTATCACATTTACACCGTATCACCGAGAATCACAAGCTGCCTTTAGTATTCTTATGTTGTTTTTTTTTTGTTTTTGTTTTTTTTGGTCTCTGCACTTGGGAAGTTTCTCAATTATTATTATTATTAGGTCCTTAGAGCTTACAGCTAATTTTTGTATTACCAATTATTAGTGTATGTATAGTTGTATACTTTAAAAATATTTTAGTTAAAGCTTTTCGTTTGGTTTGTGATTCATAACTTGATTTTATTACAATTATTATTATTATTATTGTTCTCTTTTGTTGTTTATTAATTCACATAATATATTTTTTTAATTTTTGCTTCCGTTGTTCTTCACTTTCTGTTGTCTATGGAGTTGTTCAGGTTATGTGAGAATTTCTTTGATTTGATTTTTTTCGTGGCACACATTTTGCTGCAAGTTGAGAAGCAATGAATAAGTTGAGCGTTTTCAAAACTTTCCAGAGAGCACGAGGAGCACACGAGCGCGAACTTTTTTGTGTGTGTATCTGTGTACGCATTAAAGCACATACAATCACAGAAACACACACATACACACAAACGCAGATAACAAACACACGCACACCAACATGGAATGTGACCTTGTTTACGATTTATTTTGATATTCAAAACTGCACGAGCTTATAAACGAGATGAGAGCAGAGTAATTGAAATGCGTGCCGCAGGATAAGAGCTAAGGCGCCGCATAGTTCACCCAAGGGATGCTTTTATACACTCACTAACACACACACACACTCATGCACACACACAACACGACTCTCTCGAGTCTTTGACCAGTTGTAGTTGCTGTTGTTCTAGTTGTTGTTATTGTAGTACTTCCTCTTTTCCGAGTTCGTTGTTCACTTTTCGACATAATTATGCTAATTTTTGATTGCTATAAGTTTTTTATAATTTCGTAGAGTTTCTTAGCAAAGTTTAGGTAGCAAAAATTTCAAGGGCTTTGCAGGGGGTTGATGAACGATTAGATGTAGGAACCAAGGTATGCATATCTTCTTAGGCACTTAGTGGAAGATAAAGTACTATCTATAATCAGTTCACATTGAAATGGAACCAAATTTGAAGTAATTGCAACTAAATTCATTTGATTATCCTTCTCAATCATGTAACCATTATTCCATAACAATATTTGAATAGTTAGGCGCTTAAGTCGCATTTAACCTTTGCCCTTTTATTCTAGTGCTTGGCATAATGGGTCACATAATGGAATAATAAGCGAAACCCCGCAAAAATAAATCGAAATGTTTACGTCCTAAGGCGAAAGTCCATCGATGGGCGATAAGAAAACAAACAAGCCAAACGCATGGACAACAGCAAAAATAAACAACAACGGAGAAAAGCGAAATATGAAATAAGCTAAAAATGCACATAAAATGGATAAATGACTATCCATTCAGTGTTTGCAACATCCCCTTCATCCTCCACAAAACCCCTTTCATTCGATTTTATAGATTGTTTGTATATTCTTGCTTGGGAAATACCCGCGAAACATGTGAAGAAAATATATAACAAGCAGAATGATTTCAAAGAGGAGTCGCAGATACGGGAGGAGCAAGCGAGGGGGCAAGCACAGGTGATAGACGGATGAATGACGTAGTCGCCCGTAAAAAGAAACGCGCATACGACGCGTGACACACGACGACCAAGAAAATGGGCAAATGCCAACAAAAAAAAAAACACTAAAGCATGAGTAAGTCCAAAGGCAAAGGCCACAGAATAATTTGGAACAAGACGTAAGCCAAAATGCATTACTGATTAAGAAGACGGCTAGGCAGGCAAACAGCAAACACTGTTCCCTGTTCGGTCTGTTCCGTATTACGTCTCTCTCTCTCCCTCTCTCCCTCTCTCTTTCTCTCTGACGAGCGGCCCAAAAACTTTGTGTTTACAGCAGCTGTCGCCGCCGTTGCTGCTGTCGAAACAGTCAAAAAGCTTCGGGACTTGTGGGCCACGCTGTACTCAAAAATTTGTTGCGGCTGCCAGAGTAGTCGTAGTGTTGTAAAGAGCGCAAGCTTTAACACGCCTGCGCTTGCGTGGGTGAGAGAGCGAGGGCGACAGAGAGAGAGCGTGCCCAGCAGGAAGTTTGATGCGTTGCATTCGCCTTGTATGTCGACAGAGAGCGATAGAAAAAATTCTCAATTAATTTTGTACATTTACAGTTTGTTTATGCTAAGCGTGAAAAAACCAAAAGAAAATTGCACCATTTCCCAGGGCTGAGTGCCTAAGTTTTACAGGGCTTCCTATGCCGACAACAACAAAAACTATTTACAAGAACAACAAACAAACAAATGCACGGCGCTGCTCGGCTGTGTGGCGTGCATACGAACAAATCCGAATCGAATGGACGACGACGACGAAGACCACGAACGCGACACGAAAATGAAAAACGAAACGAACGACCAAAAAACCAAACCGAGTGTGTGTATGTGTGTGTTTGTTGTGTGAAAAAACGTGTGTCGCTGTGTATGTATAAGACACCGAAAAGGCAATGCAAAAAATAGCAAAGAAAAAATCTTAAAATTCTTGTGAAAATTCCGCTAGCATTTTTCATGCGACGAAAAGCTTAAGAAAACTGAACTGAAATGAATAAAAGAAACGTGCGACGCAGAAAACAAAATAATTCATTTTTCTTTTCTTTACACATTTTATATTTATATACTGCGCCGGGATGCTGCCTTTCGACTTCCTTTTGCTGCATAAATATATGTGTATAAATATATACAAACATTTATTTATATATATATACGATGAGTTCTTATCTCAAACACATACACACACTCAAAAAGAAGTTCTTCAGTGTCTAATCCCCGTTCGTTATTTTGCTGGTGTTTGCCGCTGCTGCTGCTGCTGGTGTTTTATTTATTGCTACGCGCGTGCCATTTTACGAATTTTAGTGCGTATGTATTTTCTACACGATTTTTTACCAAAGTGTTTTTATTATATTTTTATTTGTTTTCAGCTTCACAAACAGCGCAAACTAATTCATTTTCTCTTCTTGCCTTCGCCCGTTTGCTTCATTGTGAAAATGTATTTTTAAGCTGCTGCTGCTGCTGCTCCTCTGCTGCTGCGGCTGCTTCTGCTCCTACTACTGCTGCTGCTGCTGATGATGACAATGACAACGTTGACGACGGCTGCGACGAATAGTGCGACGGCGACGAGCACTGCGCTCCGCTGGCAGACATTATGGGAACACGACCGAATGGATACTGGGCCACCGTCCGAAAAAAAAGCATAGCATAGCATCGCTTGCTCGCTGGCTGGGGCTTTTCGCTCTCTCTCTCATTCTCCTCTCTCTCACACTCACTCTCGCTGTCTCTATGCTCTATTTGCGCTTTGCGTTTGCAAAAAAAAAGGGTGGCAAGGTGAGTGCAAGAGAGAGCGCGCGCTAGCGATTCAGAGTCCGAGTCCGAGTGCGTAAAAGCTTTGCGGAAAACAGGTTAAAGCATTTGTGGCCCCCGCGACCCCCCTTCGTTCATTAACTTATTCTCTCTCTATCGCTCACCCTGTGTATCTTATTCGCTTCCTTTACTGTATTTTGCCCCAGAGCCAAAATGCGCACGCTTTGCTTTTGTTCTTTGCTTATTTTTTTTTTTTGGGGTGGCATTTCTCATCGCTTCAATTTCGTCCTTTCTGTGTGCGTGAATAGTACTTGTTGTAGTTGTTGCTGGGCATCATCTCTGCCGCTGCCTATCTACACATCGTTTTGGCTTCCAAGCAGGCCATGACAAGACCTTGGAGTAGCCTCTATATACAGACGCCATACAGATGGATGTTTGTATGTATGCATGTTTGTATCTATGAATGTATGCGTGCGTGTGTGTTAAAGTGTGCGTGCCAAACAGGAATTGCTTATGGCATAAGTTTCTTGTTGCCTGCAATCAAGAAACTTTTGCCTTTTCCCAGAACAAAGGTCGTTAAGATTAAAAGGTAATTATTAATCGAAAATCAAATCAAATCAAAAATTAATTAGTCTAATTGAATTCGATATTATAAACTAAACTAAATTTTAGACTAGGCTAGACTTGGATATTGTGAATCTAAAAACAATACTTAAGTTTCAAATGCTACAAATTTACACAAACGTAACTTTGTCAAAACGGATCAGATTTAAAAATAAACAAAATTTCTTTAATAACGCTTCGACATCTGTATAAATGTTAACTTTAATGTTGGAAACGTATTTCTGACTTTTTGTCAAAAGTGATTAGATTTTCATAAGCCAGGTTTTTAAAGCTGTATCTAGAGTAAAGATGCATTGAAAGTTGAAAACGTTATTTACGCTCAATATTCATATATGCACAAATTATAATGTGTTTTTGCCATCAATAAGTTGTGCTTCTTCTATTTCTTCTTTTAAAACTATTGTGTTTAGTTATCTATCTAATAATTCTCGATCTTGGTCGGTTGAATGGGAGATGGTTCGCAGTTTGCCTGGGTCCGCGCTTTAACAAGCCCATTTTTGCTATAGTTATAATATATATATAATCATAATAAAAATAACTATCCCAAAAAATACTCATATAGTATGTTCCATAAGCAATACCTTTTTCAAACCATAGAATTCAACTGAATTTATACTTTATAGTTTTTTCCATCAGTTTCACTTTAAACGCATTTTAAAACTTTTAACGTCACTTCATTCAGGCAATAAATTTGATTATAAAGCACTCCTACCAAAAAAAAAATAGTTGCCCAAGTTTTGAGTGGAATTCAATTACAAACGGACCAACGGTTGAAACTACTACTACGAATTCCAATGGATGGCTGTCAATTATGAATCTCAAATTGCATTTCGTCTCGATTGAAGAATATTGTTTGCGATTTTTCAATCAATTGATGGAATTTCAACAGTCGTGCAAAGTGACCAATAAAAAACCTTTAACGAATATACATCTATGTAAGCAGTAAAACTAAAAGTGATTCAATGGGAGACCAGATGTGAGTAGAGGAGTAAGAACTGTCAGTTAACTATAATCTGTGTGTACAACATAGGTGTGTGTGTGTCTGTGTGTGTGTATGTGTGTGTAAGGATTTCAGTGTCAGTCGTCGAGACTACATATAAAAACCGCAATATATGCCATGATTGAGTAGTTAAACGATTTGCAATGAGCACACCGTGTCCTAGATTCAACAAACACACACACAAAGGGTAGCTATTAGAAAGAGACACACACACACAGAGAGGGAGAGTGAGAGCGAGCGAGCGAGAGAGAAAGAGAGCGAGTTAGCCACAAAGTATGCAACAGAGCGTGTCATATACAATGCAATCAAAGAATGTCAGTTAAGCAATTAACTTTATTAGAAACATTAACGCATCACTAAATATCTAAACAAGCCAAGTTTACGAAGCATCTGCAACTAACTTTAAGGCATGTTGAATGGTGTCAGGTGGATGCCGGGCGGGGTGGGTTTTACAAATGCGTCGCAGTAAATAAGATTATGCATCAGGCTGGCAGCGGAACGGAATGACAATGAAACGCCGACAACGACGCCACTTTAAAGCCAGTCAGCCCTTTGCTCTTATTGTTTACATTAAAGAGAGTGCCAGAGAGAGAGAGACGGAAAGAGTTAGTAAAAGATAGAGTAAGAAAGAAAGAGATAAAAGATGACAACTTTGGTGAGACTGTTGCTCTCAGCTCTCATCTCGGCTCATAGAAACGTGAACGTAATTGCACACGTCGCATCAGATTCTATGTGAATGTGTCGCGCCTTGTTGCAATTACAACATCTTATTTGGGTCACACAGAGAGAGAGAGAGAGAGATAGAGAGAGAGAGAGAGAGATAGAGAGCGAGAGAGTCGTGCTGAGAGAGTTGACAAGTGTCTGTCGCACGTGTGTGAGCTTAAAAGCGCAATGCGTTTCGAGGCCAAGTGACAGGCGTGTAGAAAAGCAAGGATGCTGCTGCTGCTGCTGCTTTGAAACAACTTCTGCTGCTGCTGACACTTCAACGGGTGGCAAGGTGGGCGTGGCCCCGTGCCAAGCCACGAAAATTGACTTTAAATTTGTTATAAGTAGGTGACACACCCACCCACCCACAACTAAGAGCCTTTAAACTAAGCAACTCTAATCCCATTTAGAAAAGGCGAGAAATGCCAAAGGGTTGGTTTTGGCAACGCTTTTGCTTTGGCCTTTATGACGCAATTAAAATGCTAAATGCTTTACGACATGGCCCGTGGGGCCTCTTTAATTAATTTGTCGGCCGTGAAAGGTGTCAACAAGGCGGCAGTGAAAACAAGGACAACAATCAAGAAGTACTCGTTTCATGTGGTTATTGTTTCTTTCACTTTAACGCTTGACCCAGACAAGCGACACGACACAAACAAAAGTCAACCCCCTGCTGCTCCTCCTACTCCCCCAATTTTGTACCCTCTCACATTTCGCAGCTAGATTATGCAGCTTTTATGCGAGAGACAAGCGTGTGGCTTCTTCTTCATCCTGGCGCAGGCATCAGGCAGTCATTTTGTAATCATGTTGCCTTGTTTTTTAGCTGACACAAGGAGAAACACAGCGAGCAGGCATACGGCACGAGGAGCAGCCGGTGCCGGCTAAAGGGGGGGGCTTTGCCCAGAGGAGGCGTCCCTGTCAGGCTCTCAAAGAGCATAAAACGCCAGCTAAGCACATCAGACAAGCGTATGAATTGAAGACTCTGCCTCGACTACTACCCAGATGACTCACAAGATGTCTTGCAACGATTGCAATGCCAAGCAGTACATAAAAAAAAAATAAAAAAAAAAAAACTTAAGGCACGTCTTTAACACGTTCTGCGGTTCAGGCTGGAAGCGGAATATTTAAGTTAAACTTAAATTCTTAAATTCAATTTTTGAGCGCATAAAATTGCTTCACTTGGGTTACAAGTAATTTGCTGATAATATTAAATAATAAATGTGCAAAACGATAAATTTTAAATATCATTAAATTCACTCTTGTCAAAATTAGCTCTATAAACACATTTGGAGAGTAATCCTTGTTAGGTTAGGTGTCTAGTCGAAAACAGTAAACATATTAAATTACACTTTTACTCTTTATTGCTCTATTGTTGAACTTTTCTTGTCTGGCCAAACTTATGCCCCAAATAATCCCAAGATGCCGCTTCTCTCCAGCATTTCAATTATTGAGGGTCGAAAAAAAAAATTCATGTTGCATACAAAAAGGGGCTGATGAGGTTGATTTTGATTGCTGCCTTGTTTTGTGGACCCGTTGCTGCCCATCTACAAGCAGCACTCAGCTGCTTCAGCTACTGGCAACACCTGCGGGAGTTATGAATTATGCAAATAGGCAGCTGTTCCAAACCAGCCTTGGGGCATGTCAAAATAGAATACGCAGACGTGTGTGTGCGTGTGTGTATGTGTTTTTAGTGTGAGTGTGCGCGCCTAGAGAACTGCGCCAAATCAGAAAATCTTATCACAGATTCATTAAGTTGTGTATATACTTAGCTACAAGTACATATAATATATATATATACAATATAAATGTTGTATGTTTTTCGCTACAATGTATAAAAGTGTAACAAATGAAATAAAGGCAGCGTGAAAAAAGTCATAAATTCATTTACAAACATTCTTAAGATTTTCGGCGAGTCACACACGCAAATTGCATTTGTTTCTTTTGTCGTGTAGTAAAAATTGTACAATTTTTGTAAACATAGAAAAATTTAGACAAACGAAGCGAAACCGAGCGCAACAGCAACAGCAACTAACAATCAATTCGAGAATGAAGCATATTATCTGAGATGACGACGACAATGCATTTATAGCATCATCCCAAATAAAAACAACGACAACAAAGCAAAGAGAAAAAAAGAAAAAAAAGCGTGCAACGCGTGCTGTCTGTTTTAGTTAAGTTTAGCGTTAAATATCGGTTCGTACACACAAAAATTCGAATATAGAATATATAGCATAGATCTCTATGCATCTCGTCTATGGGCTAGCCAAAAGTAACGCCATGGCTTTGCCCGGGTTACAAGAACAACAACAACATCAAGGAGCCACAAAAACACAGACGACATGATCACAACAAAATGAATGCGAACTGACGGCCTCCTCTGTCTGTGTGTCCGTCTGTCTATCTGTCTCTCTGCCTGCCTGCCAGTCTGTCTGTCTGTCTGTCTGTTAGTCGGTGAGTCGCATGGTTGTTTGCATCACAAAATAGATTTTCAATAAAAGCCCACTTGACACAGCGGAAACAATGGCGGACAAAAACGCAACGCGATCCATTCCAAATCTATTTTCAACCCAAACAAACTTTTTTATATATATATATACTATATAGGATGTTGCTGTTGCAGTAGCTACAACGACTTTAGCATTAATTAAATCAAAAATCTGAAGTCCACAAGCTGTACAAATAAAATATCAATCAAATATTGCTGGCAACCAACACAAATCATGTTAACTTTATTCGAGTTGAATGTGAAGTTAACTAGACTTAAATAAGAACTAAATATAAACGAAGCTGGCAAAGCGCAAATAACTTGATTTGCTGCTGCAGATTAGCTGGCAACGCCTTTAAAAATAACTCTTGCGTTTGAGAATATTTGTTTGTTTACAATAAATTCGCCCAGTGGTCACCTGGTTTATATATCAGCTTATTCCGGCAAAAGGGCAAATTTAAGTATATTCAATTTGAACGATATTTCCAATCAATCGTTTAGACAAAACTAAATTTGAAATGCTTCTTTGGATTTTCTAATATATATCAATTTGTTTCAGTTATGTGTTAAATATTGAAATATGTTATGTTATTTTGAAAACTTTTCATTTAGTTTTTTGGTTTATTTTATTTATTGAGTTTACACTTCTTTTGTTGATTAGCGTTTAATCTGATCATATTTAAAATGTTTAGTAATATACCAAGAGGATCATTTCTGGACGAGCACATTAGTAAGGACTATGGCAAGGAGGTGCTGCTGTCCAATTGGCAGGAACGTCGCACTGGCGATCTAAAATCCGATTGCATAACGCCGGCAATCAAGCGAGTTGATGCCTGCGCCAGGCATACGTCGGAAAGCCAGAAAACGTACATAGCACCCTGGAAGAGTGACGAGGCCAGCGAAGCCACACGACATTTTCGAGGCGCACGCATCGAGTCGTTCAACAATTTGAAGCGTAATCGTGAGACGCAAGTACAATTCCCTGTCACTGACAGGATGAGCAACAATTTCACCACCACCTACACCCTTATGTATGAGATTGTGCCCAAGGAGTTTCGTGGCCGGCTGAACGAGTTTGACTTGCTGCAGAGCTACGGCAATCGGAGTTTGACGAGCAAACGCTGCCAGCAACGCGCTGACTTGCATTTAGAAAAAGCGCAAAAATTGCAAACAAATTATGCGGCAAATTTTGTGGACCGTTCGACGGTTGAAACCTCTGCCGGCAATTAACAAAAAATTCTAGCAACACTTAAAACCTAATTAATCTGTGATCTTATAAATATAACTGCAAATTAGCCATGACGGCTGAATGTACTGTTGAATATTTGCCTTATTTATACGAAGTTTTAATGTGACACTGAAAAAGTACTCACCATTTTCAGTTCTGCTGCCTATTGTAGATGCTAGAAAAAGCGATTTGCACACTGGCATTTTGTGTTGATTTTTTTTCCATGGACTTTTTGGGGGGCTGTTCAGTGAGTGGGCTGCGAAGTGTCTGTTTATTTGATAGCGTTTCCGCTGCGTTTGTTGGTTATTGTTGCAGCTGGTGCTGCTTGTTCATACGCGTATTTTCTATTTGATTCACGGGACACACGAAATATTTTTGTAAATTGCACAAAGAAATTTTTCTTTTACGCTTGCCGTGCAAGTGTTGCAAAATTCTGCTAGGCCTAGTAAGAAAACAGCTGGGGTAGAGCTGCAATCTGAAACGATAGTATCGATAGCAAAATGCACTGTTCGCAATCTACTCATTCCATAACAGAACTACTCCCCTGTTAACATATGTGCTCCGCTTTACAGAGCTAATCATTAAAACATAATTTATTGTTATTCATTATTTATTTGTTATATATTTTATGTTTTCAACATTTATTTCGTGCTTAAACGTTTGGTACGCAACTTAAATTTGTTTAGCTTATTTAAAATAAGGCATAACGATTTTTTTGGTGCACTTAACATGAGTGGAACGACATAATTTGAAAAATTGGTGCGCGGTGCTGAGTTATTTGAACGATTTAAAAATATATAATTAATTATATATTATATATTGGTGGTTCGGCAGTTACTTAAATTAGCTTGTTTTCAATGGAATACATCATTTAGTTTGTTCAGATCGTTACTCGTTCACAATAGCGAATAAATTTCACAATAATTTATTTAGGATTTCGACATAATTCATTTGGATTCTCTTTTCTCTTTATACTTATTCATTTAGTAATCTTTCTTGCATCGCATACAATAATTATTCATTTGAGTTGTATTTGTTGTCCTAACTCGACTGTGTCGCGATCTTCTGCTTCTTTAATTGGATTGGAGTGGATTGAGTTCTAATCTAAACTAACTCCAGGCGCGTCATCTCCTTGAACAGTTCGTAACCCATTTTGGCAGGACTTCTGGTCACGATGACGCCGGCCTTCTCCAGTGCCGCAATCTTATCATTGGCACCGCCCTTGCCGCCCGAGATGATGGCTCCAGCGTGGCCCATGCGACGACCGGGTGGCGCCGAAACGCCAGCAATAAACGACACCACAGGCTTGGCCTTGATGCCCTGCAATCGAAAGATAAAATATGATTAGCATGGGAATTGTTGAAATAGATATAATCATCATCAGCATTTTCTTCATCTTCCATTACCGTGTTGAACTCAGTCAAGTAGTCGGCAGCGTTCTCCTCAGCGACACCACCGATCTCACCAATCAGAATGATGCCCTTGGTGTCGGGATCCTTGAGGAACACCTCCAGACAATCGATGAAATCTGTGCCGTTGAACGGATCACCGCCAATGCCCACGCACAGCGTCTGGCCCAGGCCCACCTCGGTGGTCTGGTGCACCGCCTCGTAAGTGAGGGTCCCCGATCGGGACACGACTCCAATCTTGCCCCTCTTGTGTATATGGCCAGGCATAATACCGATCTTGCACTGCAGACAACAAAAAACGTTTATATCAAATTGGAGATAGTAATTTTAAAACCGGTTCATGCGTCATCGTAGCCAAAAGATAAGCGTCAAATAAACAATGCCGGCAAAAACAGTAAACATTCGATTTAGTGAACTTATTTACGGTAGGTAAAGATTTGGTTATCAATATAAATATAAATATGAAGATTGTCTCTGAGTATTGAATCATATCTTTAATCTACGTTCAGCTTATCGAGAGTGAACTGTAGATTAAACAGTGTCAAAGAAATATGCAAAAATAAAAGAAAACAAAACCAATCGATTGACTTTCCGGTCATGGAATGAACTTTGCACCCATTGCTTATCTTTCACACCGAATCTGTATGCAGCCATCAGAGCAAATATGAATATTAAATCCTATATGGACTTTAACTGGAATTGTTACGAACCTGTTCGGGTGCAATGATGCCGGGGCAGTTGGGACCGACGAGACGCGATTTGTTCTGGGAGATGAGGGCATGCTTCACCTTGACCATATCGTGCTGGGGCACACCCTCCGTAATGCACACAATCAACGGAATTTCGGCATCCAATGCCTCCATAATGGCAGCAGCTGCACCAGGTGGTGGCACATAGATAACAGTGGCATGCGGATCCGTTGCCTTCTTCGCTTCGGCAACAGAGGCGAAAACGGGCAGACCCAAATGCTGAGTGCCACCCTTCTTAGGTGAAATGCCGCCGACCAATTTGGTGCCGTACTCCAACGCCTGCTGGCTGTGGAACGTGCCCTGTTTGCCGGTGAAGCCCTGGCAGATCACCCTGGAATCACCATTCAGCTTCAGGTTTCCACGCGTCTTGTTGTACTGCGAGCCACAGCGAACGCCCGTAACGAAGCCATCTAAAAAGGGGAAATTAATCAAAACATTTTTCTTCAGTGTTTATTTTTTCCTCCCTCGCGCACCCCCCCTCTCTCTATCTACTGCACTCTTTCGCGTTCGGGTCACATGCGGGCGCAACCTTGAACATGGCCCACTCCCCCAAGCAATCTCTGCTTCTTTCACCCGACACGTCGTTTTGCATGTGAATCAGTGCTTAATTTTTCTAATTAATGCTTAGTAAATGATAAAACAACTGCCACTTGTTGCGGCATTTGTGATTTGCTCCTTGCCAAAAATCGTACGTCAAGTTATATAATTTTCGAATTCTCGTTGCCGAATGTTTCGCAATAGTTTTTTATATTTTTCCACTTTTTTTCCTTTTTTACTTACCTCGCACTTTTAGTAGCGCTCTCATTGAAGCTGCCATTGTAATGTGTATTGCTGTTGTTGCTTGCGCTTGTGCGAGAACCTGTGCAATTCAGCTGAGTGAACGAATGGCTTATTGTTTAAAACGCGTTTAACTAATGCAGACAACACGGTGACGACACGGCTCCCCAACACGATATATCGCACGCTTAACAGCGATACATCGATTAATATAACACTTATCGATAATTAAATGATAAAATTTTAACTTTTATTGGTAGTTATTTACTTCTGTGTCAATTAACAATTAATCTCCATAATGAATACAATTTAGGGTGTAAAATTCAACAGAAAAATAAAAGCTTTACTGCTATTTATCTAAATGTTTTTCGCTGGTATATCCCAAATTTAGGCATCGATAGTTTCTCGTTTTTTTTTAAATTTAAATTCAATTGCAATTATTTTGATCACTGAACCTTTATTTGCAAGATTAAAAAAGGACAGAAAACATTACATTAATTTCTTATATATAATGCCTCACTTTAGACACTTTCGCCTAAAACAAATGTAATGAATTTCAATGAATTATTAACTACCACACATTATAAAACGAACGCGTTCACTGACTACAAACTGAATACGAAAACGTTTTAAAAACTTCTAAGGCTTGGCATTAATTAATACCAATGTAATGTTAATAATTTCAATATATTTCTTCTTGCAATTGAACGGAGGACTACGTTTTGCGTCAAGTCTTGTTTTTTTCAGTACATAATTGTCAATTATCCTTCGATTGCTTCAACTTTGAATAAAAATGCGATTTAAGTACACTTAATTGAACTGATTCGCCTCAGGCTCAGCGATTGTGTCTTGAGCCTGGAGCTCGTCGCGATTAAATGCATTCTCCTCGCCCGACTGCAGACGCTGATAGACGAGAATACTGTTGCCGGTGCGCGACTGCAGGTGCTGCAAGATAGAGGCTAGGTTAGGCAGCTTCGCTCCCAACGCCGTTGCCGACCACTCGTCGACCAATGCCTGCGAGTCGATCAGTTTGTTTACCTCGGCATGCTCAATGCTATGCAGTAGCTTATAGTTGGTCAGAAATTCAGCAATCTTCTCCCCCAGCGTATCAAAGAGCACCACGTGCGAGGGCAGCGCAGTGCGCGGGTGCACTGGGATATGGGAGCGTATCCAGTGCATGGGTGCATCAAAGAAGCGATCGGCCTCATCCTTAAAATTATCCCGCTGCTCCAGATTGGGCTCGCAGGTCAGGAAGCGCATTGTGACATTCTCATGTATGTGGCTAAATAATAAATAAATTGTTAATCCATTTTAATGCCAAAGTGGATTAGACTCACCTGTAATAAGGCGTCGAGTGGCAGGGCATCAGGAAGAGTATATTGGCGCGATGTTCGCGCTCATCACGATACTCGTGGGCAATGTCTCGCAGCTTTGGCATCAGTTCAATGGGTCCCTTTTGGTGCACTGTGCTCAGGTACCAGGCGGGCACAATGTTGCCCAGCAGTATGACCAGAGCAGCTGCCCACAGTTGAGTGCGTGATGCACGATAGCTCCAGCGGGAAAGTGCCTCCGCCGAGACATAGAGGCACAACGGCAGCAGTGACGAGACGAAACGGAACTCCTTGTGCTCCACGGTACTCAGGACGAGCAAGGTGACCAGTATGCTAATCAGCAACTGTTTGCTAACCGGAAACTTATCGCTTTTGCGCACGGTTTGCATGATGCCAAAGATGAAGGGCAGCGTGTTGATGCCTAGCACTGTGGGCAGACCAACAGTGAAGTACCAATACCACGGATGCGAGCCATAAAAGCTACCAATATTGTGCAGCACGTTGTATTTGAGGAACTCCCACGGCGTCACAATTAGTTGACCATGCCAATAGGTGTCTATGGCAATGCCAACACCACCAACCAGTAAACTGAAAAGTACAGTAAAAGTTGTGAGGGTTAAGTGGAAATATGAGTGAAATTGATAACCAAGTCCAGATCCTCAAATACATTCTGAAGTTTCTGATGTGGAAATGAACACGCACTTACCCAATTACAACGAAACGCTTGAGGATTAGCTCCACGACAGACAAGCGACTCTTGCGCAGATGATATAGTGCCAATGGCAGCCAAATAACAGCCGCTGTGGGACGTAGGAAGCAGCAGACAGACGCCGGCCACAAATAGAGGCTGCCCTCGCCAACCCAGGGAAAGTAGCTAAGAGCAATTGTGGTCAGTGAGGCCTCCAGTGTGTTGGCCAATGTACGCGAGCCCGTATAGAACCAGAACCAGGGCACCAGGATCAGAAACAGGGCCCACTTACGCTTGCCCGTCCACACATAGAAACGGTAATCCGAATATGCTGATAATGTCGCCTGGAGTAGACGTGGCAGCAGCACCAGCAACTGAGCACTATCCAGCTGGAGCAGGGCCAGCACTTTATAGATGGCTGCGATGATCAAGGGATAGACATAGCTGCGGATCCCTCTTACCCATTCCCAAGTCAGATAGCCATAGCTGTGGAGTGGAACATGATGTAACTTTTAGTAGATGCATAAAATCGCCTCTCGATGCACTTACCCAAATGTCAATTTGTGAGCCACCTCGAGACTCTGCCAGTACTCGTCCGGCACATAATAGGTTTTGACCACAAAAACCGATGCTAGCCGCACGGCCAGTATCAATGCGAAGACATATAAAAGCCTCATTACGGCCCCGCCTCGCTAATTAATATACACTGGAATAAATTGACACCTTAATTAGCGGATTTTGTCACTTTTTAATTAATGCATGTAAATTTATGCGTTTTAACACTTTTTTTTTTGTAGTGAACGTGTCTAACCTTAAAAATTTTGGTAACGCTAAGTGTGAATGTTGTTTTATAAGTGTAAATAAAGTTCGTCTTTTGATAAAAATTCGATTCTATTTTAGATAGAAATACATTTGGCGCGCTAGCGTTGTGAAAAAATTATATTAGGCGGCCTAAAAATAACGCGAACCAAAGAGCAAAGCAAAAGAGGCAAAGTGACGCCGACGGTTGCCAGGGCTGCACCAACAACTATCAGCAACGGCAATCGATTGTCAATAGACATCGATAGACCGCGGCTATACTCAGTCTGAATCATCGCCTCCAAATTATCTTCGAATCAGCTTTACATTCTTTTTTATTGCTTTTATCATACAAAAGAAATAAAAAGTTTATAAAAATGCACTTACAAATTTTCATAATCTAAAAATTGTATGTAGATAAAAACTAACACAAAGGTGTATGGGCATCTAACGAACTATTTAAATGTGTGCACAATTATACTAGCCATTACTTTTGCATTCACCAATAACGCTCCTTATCATGTTTGGAATGAAACATTGATTTTTATTTTTTGCTAAGCATTTAAACTTATTTGTTTGAAATGTCAGACATCAAGCAAGCAGTGTTCAGGCGTGAACCGAGTAGAGAATTTGAAAAGTAACAGTTTCAACTCTTGTTACTTCTGTCTCTCTCTCTCTTTTGCCAGAAACCTGATAACAGGAGGGCTGCCACTTAGTCGGCTATTTACATCTCCAACTATCGATAAGCAAGAAAACCACTAGAAACATCGCCATCCACCCTTTAACTGACCCATATCGGAAATATGTCAAACTGATAAGCAAAACAAACAAAATTAGTAAATAAACTTAATGTAGTCAAAGTGTGATACTTATATTTTTAAAAATTTTAATTTATTGCCAAAGAAGAGCAATGTTTCTGATTGCTCGAGGAGTAGTCGTGTGGCAGCACAGCAGTCGCCTTTCCACCCACCGCTCATTTGCCTCATTAGCCAAAAATCGAATCGTGTTCAAGTCTGATGTAATAGGAGCGGCAAAAAGGAATGCACATGGAAAGGGTGAGGCCAGCAATGATGTGGGATTAATGCCGTGGCGATGGTCCAAGCAGTTGTGGGGCAAAATGTTTGGCAAATATCTGCTGCTTACAAACGTCCTCGGCTCTGGTGTGCTGATGGCCGTCGGTGATTTCATCGCCCAGGACTACGAATATCGCCGTGGACTGAAGCATCAGGATCATGATCGCTGGGATGGTGATCGTTTGTATCGTATGTTTGTCGCTGGAGCCCTTCAGGGTCCTCTGCATCACTTCGTGTACAACTGGATGGATCGCGTGATGCCTCATCGAACATTTAAAAATATTGTAAAAAAGATTCTCATTGATCAACTTTTTATGTCGCCCGCTTGCATCCTCATATTTTTCTATACGGTGTGCTTTCTGGAGCGGCAAACGTTGCAGGCAACGAACCAGGAGCTGATTGCCAAGTTTCCCTATATATATCTGCTGGATTGGATGACTTGGCCGGCTGCACAATATATCAACTTTCGCTATCTGGACACGAAATATCGTGTGGCCTTTGTCAATGTTTGCACCGCTGCCTACAATGTTCTCATATCCTACATGAAGCACGACTTCAATGTCCCTCTATCCCTGGAGCCCTCCACTTCCCAGGAACAGCTGGCAATGGCAAATGAAACCAAAAATTCTGATGGCAAATTGGGCAAATTATCTGCAGAAAAACCAGCTGAAACTGGAGCAGAAAAAATAACCATCGATTTACCTGATGCAAACTAGTCATAATTGTAAGATTTTTACAAAATTGATGTGATAAACCCAAGTAAATAAATAGACACAATTTTTTGTTGATCGTATTATTATTAATAATTATGCGCATCATTTGAAAGAGGCTTTTAGCTAAAATCTACAATATTTAAATATGGTCTATGTATGAGAAAGAAACCAAAAACAAAAATTAATTCTTATTTATTGTAGCTTGTTTTAAGTGAGTTCTTGTCAATATAATATTATTTAAATTGAGTTATTTTCAATAAATGTATTTAGTAAAATCCCATAAATCTACATCTCTAATATGGAGTCTATATATCTATATATATATATATGTAAATCTGAAAAGTTAGATAAATTCTTATATAGCTAAATAGAGAATGTCTCTAATTATAAACATTAACTGTAAACTTAATACATATCCTGATACACAATGCACATTAATTATAATTAACTATTTTGATTATTAAGTTTAATTTCTTGATATCTGATTAGTTTTTGTGTACAAATATTTGAGATACTCAATAGAATTCCTACGATTTATATAATAAATAACATGATGGAAGAAGAACTCAGTTGTTGAAAAATTATATAAATGGCTTTAAAACTTATAAATAAATGTTTTACATAATTTCTTGGTTTTGTTTTTATATTCTTCAAAGTTTTAGTTTTTACTATATATATGTTTTTAGATGCACTTTTCTATATACATAAAATGTTATAGTTTATAAATAATTTTAATATAAATTATATTTTTCAGGAGTAGCATTAATCCACATTATGTTTGTCGATTTTGAATGGCCATCGATCACTTGATGACAATTGTTTCCACTGGCGGCGCAAGGCCAAAGATGTGCTGGGCCAGCGTCAGATGCTCCTGGCTGATGAAATTGGCGACCAGCGTTGGCACATTTTCATTGCAGCGCGCAATTTGCTGACGAATCAGCGATTTGAACTCATCCCGTGCCCCTTTGTCGGCGCCCCTGGTGCCAATGCGACGTGTTTGGCCTGTGACAGTAGTGCTCCCAGCACCAGCAATTCCACCGCCACTGGTTGGTGAGCCTGTCAGCTCAAAATTGGCATCATCCTGCTGCTGTGAGTTCCAGATATAGGCCAGCTCCTCAATGATATCCGTGGCAATAATGTAATTGGACAAAATGTGCATATTGAAGGATTTACGTTGTGTGATCAAATTGAAGATGTGCTGCTTGAGCAGCGTATCCTTGTCGGAGTTCAGTTGCAGCAGAGCAAGCAGATCGGCCAGCAGCCGATCCGAGCAGTTCGGTTCGAAGAGCATGCGGCTGAGCCGGCTGGTGATGGCACGTGTGCAATACTGGATGAGGGCAATTTTGGTCAGTGGCAAGAAGATCATGTGGCGATGACTCTTCAGGCTAATGTTATCCAACAACTGACCGCTGGTTGCAGGCAGCTCAGCGAGTATTTTGAGAATGCACTGAAAGCCCTGCAGCTGTATGAGATAAAGAAATATATTGGATAAGATAATGTTCAAATCTGTTGAAGATGATTCACTTACCGTCATGCTACCCTGCATGAGATTGAGGCTGAGGATTTGCAGGCTCTGCACCAGGGTGCTCTGCGCTGTCATATCCGCCATCAGTTTGTTGGCCTCGTCGCGGTGTCCAAAGTATATGGCCAGGTCGAAGAGAAAGCGTGATATCCAAGGAGCCAGAGGCAGAGACAGCATCAGTTGACTAAAATCACGCTGGAACTGTTCCGTATTGAGCAGCTGCCAACAGCGAGCGGCATGGAGAAAGGCCTCAGATAGCTCCTGACTAATGGCCGTCGTTGCCGAGAACTTGGGCGGTTCCATGCTCTGGACTTCGCCGCCATCCGATGTCCAATCCATGCTTTGCACCTCGCCACCCTCTGGCGACCAGTCGATAAAGCCCTCAACCAGCACATGACTGACATCGGCATCCTCAATGCGCAGTTTGCGTATATAGCCGTGCAGGGAGTATATGAACAGTGTTGTGGCATAGAAAAGCACCTGGGAGCTGCCAGCTGGACTCCCGCGCAGAATCTTGACCAACTTATCCCAGTAGACGTTCTGATTGACGTACTTGCTGAAGGGCAGAAAGGGCTCCCAGCCCATCATCTGGCCACAGAGCACCAACACCTTGAATATGTTCTTCCATGCCTCAGTTGTGTCGCACTTATCATCGTCCATGATCTGGCGCAGATAATACTCCAGGGAATTTGTGTACAATCGACAGGCCAACATCGGCGATAGCTCTGGCGGCTTGTTCTGTATCATGGGCAGCACCTCTTCGACCAGCATGCGCTGATACAGATCTGGATTCGCTTTCATGCCTTCCGCCATCATCTCCAGCAAACGGGGTGCTTGCGTTGCCGCCGTTTTTGGGAACTTGTTGAACATAAGTATATAGCTGTGAATGCATTGCTGAAGATTATCGCCGCTGTTGTTGATCGTGTGCACAAATATGCTGTGCTGCACCTCCGGCGTCAAATGCTTATACATCTTTACAAAGAACTCCTGCTCCGGAGTGCTTTCGGTCTCATTACGCAGCGCATTCGTCAGAGCATTCACCTCCTGCCAAAGCTCCGAGTGTTGATTGGTAAAGTTGCTGGCGCTGTTATGGGCAGAGAATTACCGATTAGTTATTGTCTTTTCCCTTTGAGACGCCGCTTACATGACACTAAAACATTTGGCTGCCTCTTCGTAGTTTTTGGCATCGCGCTCCAGCAGGTATGCCTCGTATTGCACGTTGAAGGCATTTGGAAAGAGCGTTTTGGCGGTGAGGATCCATGCCTTGGCCGAACTGGGATCGCTTTTGCGCACGTTTTCCGCCTGCTTTACCATATAAATCTCATTTTCATCGATGGAAGTCATTGTTGCAACCGAAGTTTATTGTTGTCGGGAATTAGAGATGAGCCAAATACAAATGTGCAACAATTTTTGTAGGCCAGTACGCTGCAACACGATATAAAAAAATCTTACGATACTTCACGCTGCTTGTGTGGCTGACATATATATGTATTTGTATAAATATGCTTCGAAATCTTGCCAATTATGTATTGCTTTCTCTGTTGTGTTATTTTCTCATAAAATTGCAACATGCGTTAAACATTTCAGTTACAATCTTACTTGTTAAGTGCGCAACTTTGCAGTAGCGATACTGATAAAATACTATCGATAGTATCGATAGTGGATAGACTAAAACAGGTGGTTTTTGCAAGCTTTTGTTTTTTTCCGTGTATTGCGTTGCAACTTTTAAACAAAAGCCTTTAACATGACAAGCTATCGGTCTAGTTAGTAAATACGTAAATTAATCACCGAATTTCCTTACGCGCAGTCCAGATCTGAAGTGCACGGTGTTAAAGTGTGTGGAAACGCAGAAAGCGTTCAAGGCCTAATCAAATGTTTAATGTTTCTCTTTAAATTGTAAAGTCGAGTTTGAACGTAATGCAAATCAAGAAATTATAACGTACACAAAATATATAATGTCTGATTCAACAAAAAAAAATGCAGACGCCGGCGCCAATAGCGCGGGGGCGACCGCCCCTCGTCCACCTCAGCTCGAAGTCGGTTCTACTGCAGCCGCCACTGAACAATTGGATATGGCAGGTTAGTAAAACTACTGATATGGGCATTAAAATACATGCAAATTTCTGCAAGTGTAATATATTCGCTCTAAAACTGTATGTACATATAGATTATGTGCTTTGATTTGATTCATTCATTTACTGCACATGATAGACTTAGTTTATGTTTTGTTGGGTGACTAACTTGGCGATTAGAGATGGTCGCGTGTCGGCACGAAACATCGCAACGCCGACACGAGCCTTTAGTTCTAAGCACGATTCGAGTTGTTGATGTTTGATTATGTTTGATAAATATATAATTAACTTTGTTTTATATTAAATTCTGTGTTTCTATTTGTAATCTTTATTGTTGCTTTTCCAAATACAGTGATAACTCAAAAATTCAAGTTTTTCTTCTGTGATACCTTTAACGATAAAAATCTATATTGGATTTTAATTAATGAGAATAATTTGCGAGAAATCACAGTAATCGTTTTTGAATCGTGTCTTATCGCGAACACGATGATTTCGTGTTGTTTCGCTCGTGTTGCCAGCGATCTTTAGTAATTGATTAATTTTTAAGTTTTTGTGTTAATTTGTAGTGTCAAAATAATACATTATTAAAAATAAAAAACAATTAGTTAAATGCACGTAGACACACATTTGGTATTCCGCATGACACAAACGCACACAGGTTAGTTTTTGTTTTTAATTTATATGTTTTATTTATGTTTCGCAAACTCTTTTTTAACTAATCTCTGTGATTCTCATAGACTCAACGCATCCCTCTAACCAAAAACAACAACACACACACAACACCGATGCAACAGCAATATCCACAACAACAACAACAACAACATGCTGTTCTCATTGCCAAAACTTGCCTCATTACAGCAACAGTTCAAGCGGAGGAGGAGCCACTGTGCCTCGAATATGCCACGGAAAAGTCTGTGCCACTGCATCTGCGACAGATGCTGAATCAGCTGAAGGGAAAGATTAGCGATGCTGAGCTGCTGATGATACTCATCTATGTGGTGGCCTTGGAGTCGGGATTTGTGGAGGATCAAACGTATGCGGAGCATGGTCAGATGTTGAAACCAGTGCCTGCAGTTGGATGCTTTCACATCTACAATGTCCGGCTGCTTAGCCAACTGCCGTTGCGCTTCAGCCGGGAATTCGAGGACACTGCTTTTCGCATGCAGCTGCACACCATGCGGGAGGAGGAGAGCGCAAAGGAGTCATCTCAAGGGTCCACACTAAAATCTAGTCTCATGGCCGTTGTGCTGGGGGATCTACTGATGGTCACACTCAGTCCCGTGGCGCCCTCAAAGGAGCGGGGCTACAGCGTCTGCCTGTCGATTGGACGTTATGTGCTCAACATGAAGCTGGAGACGATTTACCAACGCTTCCGCCAGCTGGACGAGCTGTCGCTGCAGCTGCGCCAGCAGCTCTTTCAACCGATGCGTGCCCAGCAGCTGCTCGCCATCAGTCTCCATTTGCATCCATCGCTGACGGGACTGCCAATAGAGGTGTATTCTCGAATCTTTCAGCATTTGAGTAAAAATCAATTGAATATTGTGGCAAATGTTAATTGGCAGCTCTGCGATAACATCAAACAGTTTAAGGAGCACTGTGAACATGAAACTAAATCTTAGTTATTTATTACTAGTGAATTGTATGGGAAAATAGATTTTAATCGAAAATTAAATTAGTTCTATGTGAAAGTTGATATGCGTCTTATTTCTGAAACAGTTTCTTGGGCGTTTTCACAACTTTGGCATTTATTATTTTACTTTGTTTTTTTTTTTTTGTTATACTTATTTTCCTATTTAGTGGAGGAGCCCACAACGCCTGGTGCCATTTCCTGTGAATCGTACAACATCTTCGAGCCAACGCCATTGGACTGCATCAGCATTAAGAGCAGTGCCAGCAGCTATCTGCAAGATCGTGATGCATACGGTAAGTGCAAGCGTGAAAACAGTTGAACCGTCAAAACTCTTCGGAACGCCCCTAAAGCAATCGACCCTCAACCACAGCACTGCAGAATTTGCAACAAGCGACACAAGCCACACAAACAACAGTTTTTGTCGTCACTCTGCAGTTTACTGTATACCCTGTAATTTATTTCAAATTGTTAAAAGTGGTTTGATTGCTTTGGTGACACTTTGTGCAGCATTAAATAATATTTATTATATTTTATTAAATTTAATATATTTTACAAATCTCAAATATTAATATAAATAAAACTATAAAAACAAAAGTTTTAATATAGCAAAAGTAAATGATATAAATTGATAAATAACGATAACTTTAAACAAACAAAGATTTCGATTATCCTTAAGCAATCGCAATATTATTTACATTAATAAATTTAAACTTATAGAATATTTGCTAGTCGAGCGCTTTTGTCTCTTTCTCTCCTCCCTCGCCTGTTGTCCTTTTTTTTTTTTGCGCATGCAAAGCAAACAACCCACGCAGTAAACAGCAGCCTCCCATCAGCAGGAGGCGGCTACCAATAGCACCAATCCTGATATGGTTAACATCCCAATTTGGTGTGCTGTCGCCGCTGCTTGCTGTGCATTGTTGAGCGCCTGTTCCGTGTTTGTATTATGATATCGACTTTCTTGGCATTCTTATCAAGGGGAGGGGGCGGACCTGTTCAACCCTCTTTCGTCCTTTTGCGCCCCGTGCTAGACACATCCTGTGGGTACCATTGAAATTGTCTTGCAACAACTTTATCAAAAGACCCAGTGACAAATACATAAATAAATTACGATGACGACTTCATATATTTTGTAAATACATACGTAAAAAAACACGTATTCAACGGGATTTCGTTTTGTTCTCTCATCCCAGGAAAGTTGTGTTGTTATGTTTTTTTTTTTTATGGCTGTGAAGCTTTTTGGAGAGCTTTGCAGCTGCTCTTGAAATCTATTTTTCGGTCCTGGCCCCAGCAGCAGCTGTTTGACTGGGCTCCACTTCGTGTGTGTTTGGGCGCCTCAGTTTGGGTGAATGAACCCAACGCCAAACCAGAATGTTGGGCTTTGTGCCTCAATGCCTCACTCACTGGGTCGAATGGGTGGTGCCCCTCAAATGCAGCACCATCAATATAATATAAACTATGCAAACCACACAAGTTTGTAGCAATTTGAAATGCACGTTCAATTGTTAGAAATCGTTTCAGTTTTTGTTGAATTTAAGGAAGTTTATGAAAAGTATTTACCTTTCATGGAAATACTTCAATTAAGAAAAAATAAATATTATTGAAATTGATTTAGGCAACAAATTCAGCTTTGAGTTGTATTCAGTTTATTTACTTTAAACTATAATTAAAAAATAAAAAATGTTTAATTATTATTTTAATAAATTTAGATAACAAACGCTGCTTTAAATTGTACACAATTTGGAAATGGTTTCAGTTTTGCTTAATTTACGTCATTTATATACTATGAGGAATACTTAAAGAATCAAATTAATTTAGACAAACAACTTGAAAATTTTCAGTTTTCAGTTTTGACAAAATGAAGTGCCTGATAAATATTTAATTAGTTATACAATATTTTTGTCCCACTGTGGTAATGTCTAGCGCTCTGTCGTTCTGTCGGCTGTTTTACATTTCTTGTGGTACGCTTTAACGGTAAACAAAGCGGAGGAGTTGGCAAAACATACGCTGCCTGCATGCAAAAGAACGTTCAGAAGCAGAAGTGAAGCCTTTACCCAGTCCACAGTTCACAGCCGCACACACACACACACACACACAGAGTCCTTAAGGGCTACACCCTGCTCCTAGAACTGGTCCAGTTCTGGGCGCTTTTTTCAATCGCTCTCTCTTAGGCTCTCATTCGCTGCTACAGCATCACGCTCTCTCTCGCTCCATCTCTCTCTCTCTCTCGTTCTTTGTCTCAGCTTGCTGTGCTTTTGGCAGCAGCGTTAGCTTTTTCATAGGATAACAAAGCTTCGCACAATCAGTCGTTGTACTTAAGCCCAACGGTTCTGGTCGATTACTCGGTTCCACGCTCGAGCTTTGAAACGCGTCTTGTGTCTCCTTGATTGAGAGTGTGTTATGTGTGTGTGTGTGTATGTGTCAGATGCTCGCGTCTGCTCTCGTTGAAAGTTTGCAACTAGGTCCTGTTGTGTGACCGACATACTACTATTTACATACACACACTTACACACTTACACAGACACACACACACATGATCCATAAATAAGTGAGAATTGTGCATCAGCTGTTTCGGTTGCCCTTTATAAATGTTGCCCCATTTTTTGGCATCGCAACGTGCGGCGCCTTAATTAGTGGATCAAAGGATACGCATTGAGGCAGACAACTTTCAAGCTGGATTACAGCGGTGACAGCAACGGACCCTGGGAGAAGCAAAAGCAGACCCAATCCCAATCCCAGTCCCAATCCCAGACCCAAACGCAATCCCAATCGAATGACAAAAGCAATGAGCAACTGCAGCATGATCTACTGCAGCAGCTGCAGCAGCAATTCCAAATGGCCGCCGTGCAACAGCAGCAGCAGCAGCAACAGCAACAGCAACGCCAGCAGCTGCTGCAACACCAGCACTCGCATCCCCCCTTCCAACAGCCGCTGCAGCAACTGCAACAGCAACCTGCCCCAACGCATCCCCAATATGGGGCAGCGCATTCCCATTCCTCGCGTGCCCATCCGCCGTTGCAACATCATTTGTCGTTAGGCGGCGCGCCTGTCTATCAACAGCAGGCCACGCCCCCAAGCACAGCCACCGCCGCCCATCATTGTCAATACTCAACGCCGCAGCATCATTATCGTGCCACAACAGCAACAAAAACAACAATGGCCGCGGCCACCATTCGTCGTCGCACCTTGAGCCATGTGGCACGCTCCTATTCCGTCTGTGCCACAATGTCGCCAGCCAACACGGTCGTTGCGGCGCAAACGAAGGCGGTTAAAACACTGTCAGTGAATGTGGCAACATCAAGCGCTGCTGCTGCTTCTGCTGCAGCCAGCTCGGCTGCCAGCAGCTATCAGGTGGCGCCAACTCAACTGACCGTCGCGGGGCAACACAAGACAGGCATCCTCGTTGCTGCCTCACGTTGCCGTTCGCCCATTATGCTGTGTCACAGCCACAGCGATGGCGAGTTTCCCATGTATCGAGGTGAGTTGTTGTGCACAACACACACACACACATACACCCACACGCCATGACACGCCAATTAAGGATTAAGGTCATGCCGAAAGGCATTCCAAATGCACCAAGTTTTTCACTAGTTAAACCAATGAACAATGGAAAATTAACAGTTTCTGTTTGCTGTTTGTTTGTCAGAAATCCTTTTGAATTGTTGCTAGATATGTGAAAATAATATATGTATATATATATATATATACATATTCATATCAGTTTAAAACTATATAAATTAAGATATATTGAATTATTTACTTGAGAACTCATTTGATTGAATTAAATAAATTGAAAATCTTATTTAAAATATTTGCATTATTATAATTTACTTAAGAAATCTGATGATTAAAATAAGAAAAATGAGAAACTTATTTAAGTATTTACTTTACGATTTAAATTTGATTAAAACAAGAAAAATGGGAATCTTAAAGATCCATTTTTGTCCACATTAATCTGAGAAAGTTTTTGTAGCTTCAAATACAATTTTTTTTTTAGAAATTGTTTAGTTTTTTACATAACTTTTGAAATGTTTGCTGCTGCAGTTGAATATTTTTCTGGAGAATCTATTCTACACTTTTCTACTTTAATAACAGCATTTGCTTTAAAGTATGAATTCAAATAAACATTCTATATATATATATATATATATATAATATATGTATATATATATACATATAAATACATATTCTATATACAATCCAAAACTTAAGATTAAGTTGAAATCCTATCAAAAATCCTTTTATACAACAATGCAAAAAAATTGCATCAAAATTCAGCTTAAACTGATTCCATTTTATTCGTTTTTTTTATAATTGTGCGAAGTAAAAATAAAAATGATAAATTAAAGCATTAAGTTAAATCGAATATAAATAACAAAATAATTCACTTTAAGTGCTATTGCTTAATTCTAATTGATATTAACTATATCCAACTAGTTAAGCTTAATTAAAAGTTATTGCAACTAATTTTTGTATATTTCTTGTATTGCTTTAAAATTTGCATAAATATTTTTATTTTCGTGCAGTAAAATTGGCTCATTTCGTGCTGGGATTAAGCATTCGTTTATTCATAACCGTTATGAATGGTACCTTAAACATAATCCGCCCAAATGTGGAGGGGCGGGGTGCTGTGCAAATTTGTTAACAACTCGAGTTGGCCAATTACACTTTTCAGCATTTCACACTAAAGACACAATTTTTACACAAAGTTCCACATTAAAATGCATTTCAGTCTCATTTGCACAAAGTGGGTCTGTCTGGCAACTACCGCTAACCCCTCTCCGCCCCGCCCCGTCTGACGCCAAACAACTCATTAAGCGTAGCCAGGCAAATGCAACAGTAACAGTAACTGTAACAGCAACACCAGTAAATGTCCTTTGTCCTTTGTCGCTTGTCGCTTGTCGCTTTTCCCCACTCTCCCTCCCTTGGCGCCGTCTAGCGAAACTGATTTTTTCTGTTTTTTTTTTTGCCATTTCTTTTTATGTGTGTGCAGGCATTTGCTGTTGGGGGGCTCTTAATTAAATTACAACGCACACTCCGACACCAAAGCTGCCACACACACTTGCCACCTTACCACTTCCACTTCCCCTTCCCCATTCCTCTTCCCCTTCCTCTTCCAGAATATATCGAGAGGCCATGTCGTAAAGTATCTCGTATCTTTTGAAATGTTCACTTCGATTTGCAACATTTGCACTATCTTCCTTTTAATGAGGCTGCGTTGCAGATGTTGATTGTGGCACTGTTGAAGTTGCAAATGTGGCAAGCGTCAACACTTGTTTATTTATTTTTTTTTAAGCGTACTTTCAAAGTGCTGTTAAATAAATGGAATTCATTTCAAAATGTTAGTTTAAATGTAGAAAAATGATTTAGTTTGAACAAAATAATCGCAGTGGAAAAGTAAAATTTTATTTTACATAGCTTCTAAATTTAAATGCAGTATTATTCCAAATGGTAAACTAAGATAAAAATATACATTGATTTTTTTTTAAATCAGTAAAATTGTTTTCAAGTTTTGTTTATTATATTCTTAATGTGGAAAAGCCTTTAAGCGTTTTTCCTTTTCTATAATAAAATTTTGTCGTGGGGAACTCATAAATTAAATATATATCTTCTGTTTATGACTTTCCAAACTAGTTCCTCTATTTTATGACCATTTTTTATGGCCAGTTAATGCCTATAAAATTATTTTTAAAATTCTATTAATATTTATATGTTAATAGTTGGCATCTGCAGGAGATTTGCTGTGGCTTCCTCTGCCTCCTTCAAATCTGCGACCCATGTTAAAGGCTTTTGATAGTTTCCGGCTAAGATTGGCAGCTTATTTACATAGTCCACAAACATTTCTAGACTAATCTCGGCAAGGCGCTCATCTAACAGATGTAAATAGGGGCACTCCGGATCCCGGATGAAGGCGCGACTGCACAACGGATCTATGGACTTAATAGAGGGCGTCTGGTCAATGACCATTGCCTTATGCAGTGGAAAGAACATTAGATCTGTTGCCTCCGGCATCAGCTGGTGCAGTCGATGGCCAACGGTGAACAGAGCCAGTGGCGGCAACAGCTCAAAACGCAATGATTCCATCACACGACACATATGAATCTTGCGCTGCTCATATTTGGCCACAATCCACAAGAGAGCCGCATAGAAAACCTCCAACTCCGAGTGCACAGCCAACAAATTGCAGCTCAGCAAATTGCAGAGTTCCATCACATCCAGATCACGAAACTCTGCCGTGGCAACGAGCGATAGAAAAGAGATGCCAACGTTTCTCAGCATTAATGTGGCAACATCATTGATATTCCTTTTGGTGGCATCCACATAGCAGATCAGTGCATCCAAATGGGAGAAGTAACGCTCGTCGTTAAGTGCTGCCCCAAGGCCAATCTGCAGCTCCAACAACTTATTCCTGGCACTCTGGCAACTGTCGCTGCTCATCCAGTTACAGGCATCAACACTTGCCCTCTGCTGGGGCAGACTGAAGATGGTTTCTCTTTGTTGTATCGAATCTTTGAGATCACAGACATTCTCCTTCCCCGATATAAACCCATATTCGCTCTCCACAATTATAGCTGCATCCAAATTATTTTCATCTTCTTCAGCGTTTTTCTCGTTGTCCCTGGGACATTTTGGCTTATGCATAATTTTTCAAAAATCTATAGTCGTATTTCTCTACCTCGGATAAATTTTAACTTTAACTTTACTTTTTGAACTTACTATTATTAAAATCGTGGGATTTTAAATTTTTCAAATCTTTTTTCAAAGCACGCAACTTGAGGTTTTTCAATTTTATACGGCAATTGTTTTAAGAAAAATAAAAAACTGTATTTGCAGCAAAAATAAATATTTTTTTTTACACACAACTCGAGATCTTTTGGCTGATCTATGACTAAGATATCTGCACAGAATGAGAGCTAAAATCTTTTATTCAGTTGATAAACAACGCCAGCTGTGATTATATAAAAAAAATATAAATATTTTAAATATTGAAAACTCTACATTAAATAATACATTTATAATTGTTATTTAATGCATTCAACTAATATCAATATTTTTTTATTTTAAACATTTTTTTTTTTTTATTAATATGTAGAACACTCAATTATAAAGTTTAACAATTTCAGATAGCTTACAAATTAGCATAAAAAGTGTGTAGAAAAAAAGTTTAAAGATTTGCATAAAACTCAAAAAAAAAAAAGCCCAACAAATTAAAATTCCGAGTAAAATAAAGTTAGAAGACCCCGAAAAATGTGTATCATGAAATGCAATTAGCGTTTTAAAAATAGCCGTAAAGTGAAAACAATTAGAGGATTTTGTTAACTTGGCTCATTCTGTAAGCAATCAGTTTGTGATTTTGCTGTTTGCCGCTTTTTATTGCTGTCTTTTTGGCGCCATTTATGACAAGTTTGCGCACAGCAAACGCCATTTATGCTGGTAATCGGAAAAGCACACACACGCGCACACGCACACACACACACGCACACACACACACACACACACGCACACACACACACACACACACACACACATGCTATGACACATCTTGAGTGTCTTTGTGTGAGTGGAGGCTAATGAGTCCATGGCGTGTTCTTAGCGGCTCCAGTTAATGTTGCAGCATATTGATTTCGCTTCTTTCTTTTTTTTCTGTTTTTTTTTTTGCTTTCACTTGCCGGTTTGGCAGCGCACATAATTGGCTCAACTTGGCAGCTGGCCAGGCGGGAGGGATTGCTCGGGACTGCAGCATCCTTTTGTTGGCAACACAATTAAGGGGCTTGTGGCATGGAGTGGGCTGGGCCAGTGTCGTGATAATGTTACCAAATGCCTCCCAATTACGTGCATGAAATGTAAATTTAATTTGGCAACTTGTGCCAAAAAAAAACAAAAAAAAAATTTGGTTCATGTTGCCACATAAGTTTTACTTGTGTTCTAGGCCTATCGATTTCTGTTGGGTGGATGGGGGTGGGGGGGTGTGCGCTAAACGTTGACGTCATTAGCCCCAAAAAAAAATGATATCAGTGGATGAGTGGGTGGCCAAATGGAAATAGATGAGTTGCTTTGGCTGGCAAATAGGCAAAGTATTCAATGTTGCATAAATAGATAAAATCAAATGATTAACTCTGCCAATTCTAATTTAATATTTCAATATATCTATGCAAAAATAGATTTAGCAAGATTCATCCTTTGAGAGCCAAAAATGATACTAGAATAAATGTGAGGAAGGAAAATCAATAAGTTTTTATTTTATATGATTCAGAATACATATGCAGAAATCAATTATAAAAATATGTTTTATAAAAGGCAAAAGATTGAAAAACTTGATACTTGAGAAAATGAGATATCAATTGGTTTATTGTAAATGATTAAAAGTTTTTATTCTATATGATTTACAAAACATATAAAGAAACCATATATCAAATTATGTTTTAGAAAAGACAGAAACCCTTGATATATTTTTTAAGAGATTGAAAGATTTGAAAGTTGCGAAAATGAGATATCAACTGGTTTATTATAAATGATAAAATGTTTTTATTTTATAAGATTTACATCACATACGAGTATAAAGAAACCATATATAAATTATATTTTTTAAGAGACGGAAGATAAGTTTGTAACAGATTGAAAGATTTGAAAGTTGAGAAAATGAGACATCAACTGGTTTATTATAAATCTGATCTCAATGAAAATGTATTTTATATGATTCCGAAAACATATATAAAAATTACGTTTTATTTGAGTTTGAATGAAGTTGAGAACTTTGGATATCAACTTGTTTATTTTGTATTAAAAAGTAGAACTTTTTTATGTACAAGAGCAGAATAAACGAAAATATTTGAATAACAAAATGGCAGTTTTTGGTAAATCTAAATCTTTCAGCTTTTGAGTACCTTAAGTCTGTGGCACATTTAAATGTTGGGTTAATGTGTTTGTAGACAGGCTTAAGTTGCATTTGAAGATTTCAACTTGGCTTTAAATGATGTGTTTGTTGGTAGTACATTTTCAGTCATGCCGTGATCTGGCATTGAATTAGGCCATGTCAATGCCAATGTTTGAAACTTGTTGTATGTCAGGCAAACCTCAAGTGGCAATTCATGTTGGCCATTATGCGTCTAGGCTCTCGTATTTGGCTTTCTTCTGGCTGTCAGTGGCACCAACAACGAGGCGAATTACCATAAAAATGCGCACTGGCAATGGCAATGGCAATGGAGACGTCGCTGGTATTGGAGGGGAGGGAAGGCAAAGATAATCTTTATTTGTGCACACGCACAGGAGGGAAGCCATCTTAAGTGTCGAGTCCTTGGAACCTTAAGGACTTTTATGGGTGCTCATCCAGTCTGCCAACCAAAAGCACAACAATCATTGACACAGCTCAGAAGGAGGGGTGGAGGAGGGGGTGTGTGTGTGTGTGTGTGTAGAAAATGTAGTCTCTTTGAAAATGTTATGCTCAATCACAAATTGCATTCAGATTGTGTGTCACTTTTTTTTATTATTATGTAATGCAAATATGCAAATTCATTTTTTGCTACTCTATCTCTCTCTTTCTCTATCTCACTCTCTTTCTCACTCTTGCTTATTTATTGATACTGCAACTACTTTATCAGCATGCTACTCATGTGTTGCACATAATTGCATTCAAAGCCACCACAAAATCCTCCTGTTGAGTGCCACACTGACTCTGACTCCTCCTCCTCCTCCTCCTCCTCTTCCTCATCTTTCTGCTTTCTTCTTTCTGCCTCCAAGTCCAAGTCACTTGAACTGCTGATGAGCTTGTTCTCTGTGTGTGTGCATGTGGCCAACATTGTTGACCAGGCCAAGTCACAGACCTCACATACACTCAACAAAAAAATATATATTCTTATCAATTAGGTCAAATTTAAATTAACTTCAATAAAAAATAATAATTTTTGCACCCCTTTCTGAGCCTTTTTTTTATCATATTACTTAATTTACTCAATTTTAAAAGAGCAAACAAAACCAGCATTTTTAATCAATTTTACTTTTTATATTTTGCACATTTAAGGTCAACTTATATATTTTTTCCAAGTGTACTTCAAGCGCTCTCTTGTCGCCTTTGGAGTACCACGGCAAATGACAATAAAAGTGGTTACTTATACGCCACGTTGCATGCCACTAGGCGGGGCACACACATGTGGAAGACTGCATTTCCCATTGAACTGTCATATCGATGTCATTTGTCGCTTTGCTTTGTTGTTATTATTGCAGAAAGTTTGCAGATTGCATTTATTTACCAATTTCAATGTAATAAAATGCATTAAGTTTCGCAAAAAGTTGCATCTGCCTCTGAATCTGAATCTGATCTTTTAATGGCTTACAAATTTTTCAGTGCATACAAATTATTTGAATGTGAAGTTGCTTTCATATTATTTTAATATGCCAGCAAACTGGCTAATTAAAGCTGTCAATTGCCTTTGGCTAAGAAATTTCATGTATTTCTCTTTCCTTTATTAAAAGTTATTCACAAAATGAACTCTCGCTGTGAATTTTAGCTAATAATTCAACTTCTGATCGAGTTAAAATTTTAGTTACAAAATCATATTTAAGTCTTTTTTATTATTTTATTTTTTAAGCTGATTTCCCTCTTCATGATAATCCCTTAATCGTGATAAAGTATTATAATGTAATCCCATATCACACCTTACCTTTTGCACAACTTAATAAATTTAATTACAGTGAAATTGGTAAATTGGTAAATAAATGCAATCTGCAAACTTTCTGTAGTAATAACAAAAAAAAAACCAACAAATGACATCCATATGACAGTTCAATGGAAAATGCATAATGGAAAATGCAGGCACAGTTTGCAATCCCCACTATGTGTGTGTGTGTGCCCCGCCTGGTGGCGTGCAACGTGGCGTATAAGTAACCACTTTTATTGTCATTTGCCGTGGTACTCCATAGGCGACAAGAGAGCGCTTGAAGTACACTTGGAAAAAATATATAAGTTGACCTTAAATGTGAAAAAAACCAAAAAGTAAAATTGATTAAAAATGCTGGTTTTGTTTGCTCTTTTTAAATTGAGTAAATTAAGTAATATGATAAAAAAAGGGCTCAGAAAGGGGGGCAAAAATTATTATTTTTTATTGAAGTTAATTTAAATTTGCTCTAATTGATAAGAATATATATTTTTTTGTTGAGTGTATGTGAGGTCTGTGACTTGGCCTGGTCAACAATGTTGGCCACATGCACATACACAGAGAACAAGCTCATCAGCAGTTCAAGTGACTTGGACTTGGAGGCAAAAAGAAGAAAGCAGAAAGATGAGGAAGTGGAGGAGGAGGAGGAGTCAGAGTCAGAGTCAGTGTGGCACTCAACGGGAGGATTTTGTGGTGGCTTTGAATGCAATTATGTGCAACACATGAGTAGCATGCTGATGAAGTAGTTGCAGCAGACAAACAGCCAAGTGAGACAGCATCAATAAATAAGCAAGAGTGAGAGAGAAAGAGAGAGGGAGAGAGCGAGAGAGAGAGAGAGAGAAAAAGAGGATCAAAAAATAAATTTGCATATTAAAAAGAAGCGATAAGAAATCTGAATGCAATTTGTGATTGAGCATTACATTTTCAAAGAGACTACATTTTCTACACACAGGCAGACACGCACACACACAATAACACACACACACACCCCTTCCCCCGTCTGAGCTACGTCAGAATTGTTGTGCTTCTGGTTGGCGCCCAAAAAAGTCCTTAAGTTTCCAGGGAATCGACACTTGAGTCGGCCTCTCCTCTCCTCCTGCCCCCCTCCCCCCCCCCCCCCCCTGGTAAGAATTCCTTATTTTTCATAAATACATTGATTGTTGGGGCTTTTCGCATGACTGCTTATTATTCATTTGCTTTGGCAATGTTTTTCTTAGTTTTATATTTGTGCTCATTCGAAATGAGTAAACGGGTTGAATGAAACTCTGCAAAATCAGGTAACAGGCTAAAAACCAACCCAATATTTAACATATATTTTTGAAATAAAAATTACATTAAATGAACTATAAATTAAGGTGCATAATTTAACATTCAAAGGGTATCTGCTAGTCGACCTTTTATGGCTTGAGCACTTTTACTTGGTGTTCCAAGACCTCGGTTCCATGCCCGGTTTCTTTGGCTTAATTTTGTACACATTTTGATATGGCCGGAACATTCCTAGAGTGTATTATTGATTTGGGTGGCTCTTATGTTCTGTTGACGGCCTTCGCTGCCACTTTGCGAGCGTTGACCAGCAACATGTTAAATGGGCCAACAACAAAAGTAAAAATGAGAAGCAAAGCGAAAACTAATTTGCTGACAGGTATTTTGCAGTTGATTTCAGTTAGTATTGATGTAAACGTGTTGTGGCAAACGTGTCGGCTGTAAAATTGGCATAAATAAAAAAATCGATTATGCGCCAACAATAAAAGAAAGCAAGAGTTGTGTTAACCTGGCTCTAACCGGGCAGATTTCAATTGAAAGCCAGACTTGAATAAATGTGCGGTGTTTGTTTGTGTGTCAAGTTTGAGCTGTTGGCCAGGATGGCACCTTGACTTGTGTGTGCCTGTGTGTGTGTGTGTGTGTGTGTGTCGCTAATAGGCCAAACAATTTATCAAAATGTTGCGCAAACGACGGCAGCAACAGCAGCAGCAACAATTGAGGCTGAAACGTTCGTCGGGCGAGCGGAAACGGAAATTGTTGCGCTGCATTTTTAACACAGGTCGGACGCCATTTTCATTTTCAACGCACATCCTTTCCCCACACACACACACACACACACACACGTTCCACCACTCGCATTGTTTTGCGCCATTTTTTGTGCAACTCGTCGCTGAATTAAGCAATGAATTTTTAATGAACAGGCGCCTGCCACCCCTCAATTTGCCTCAACTTGCCTCAACTTGCCACAATTATGAGTCTTAAATAAATGAGCAGCAGGCAGGCAACAGTGGGCCTTAAAAAGCGTGTTTCATCAGCCTCGATTCTTGGCTTTATGTAACTGTTGAGTAGCGCATCTGCTCTCGATCTGGAACGTCAACCTGTTGCAACCGGGTTGGGTTTAATCGGCTGAATATTGGTTTAGGGCCCAGCATCGAGATTGGCCTGCCCTCAAGCTGAAAGTGTTTGCCACTTTTCCTTTTCGTCCTTTTTGTCCTTTTTTGTCGTGTCCTTGTTGACACAACGCAGCTCTTCTACTCGTGGAGCATCTTTGAACTCGGCAATTAATTAGATTTTAAGTGTTTATTGTTGTTGTTGTTGTATTAGTGTTTAGCACAAATTAATCAAGCTAAATTTTGATAATTGTAATTATTTGAAAAAAAAAAAACAAACATGATTTATGCCTGCTATCAACACAAAGTGAAGCATCGTTTTTTAAAAGCTGTTCTTAAATTAATTAAAAAATGATGCGAAAATTGCTTTAACATTTTGTGGAATTTAACTTATTTCACTCGAATTTATAACGATTGATTGAGGCACATTTTGTGTTGGCTTCAAACTGTTCTAAATAAACGCTAATTGTGCTTGAAATGGCCTAAATACTTAGGCCAGTTAAGCATTTCAGCAAAGCGTTTAAGGATGACATTTGAAAGAGTGTTGATAAAATTAAATGGGTAGAGAATAAAAATAGAGAAATATCAATAGAATAGAAATAGAGAAGAAAAATTGGTTGGAAAGGGGGTAGATTTAAAGAGAGATATATAGATATATATATAGAGAGAAACAAATGCAGATACAGATACAAATATAGATACAAATTCAAATACGAATAAAAATTCAAATTTTGCTTCTTTTTACATACAACAACAGATTGTTAAATAATCCAAGATGACATTTAGCTCAATTTATTTGTTCTGCTTACTTCAAATTCCCAAACGGTTTATGCTTTAAAATACACCTTTTAAAATTGGATTCCCTGAAAAACACTTCAGTCGCATTTCATTAGATGATATATGATATTCCACAGACGATAATAAGCTTGATTTCTTATAAGCATATTGATTTTGTATATATAATAATATTATTTCACACTCTGAATCATTGTTTAAGGAATGAGACATCGATTTTTATTTGTTTTATTTATTTAGCTTGATTGCCAAACAATGTCAATGAATCTCATTTTTATATATTTATATAAAAGGCTGTCAGGCGGATTAAAAGACAAACTGAAATCAACATTTATTATATTTATGTTCATTCATTATATTATGTTCAAAAAAAGGTTGTATTTTCTATTCGTTTGGTATTATGAATATTTATTAATTATCTAAAAAGTAGAGATTTGTTATTTCTTTTAATAAATTTTCCACATTTTCTGAGAATATTAATCTCATCTAATTTATTATTTATTTTATTTTATTTATTAACTTATATATTTTATACTTTATTAGTAGTATTAGTAACTTAAAAATATCGTTGGTATTCAAATATTGATTAAAAACTGATAAAAGTCATGCGACTTTAACATACAATATTTTATAGACCATATTTAAAATGGAAAATCTAAAGGAAGCTTCCTCATCATCTCAAAATCATAATATTAGTTACTTAAAAAACTCTATGGTATTTTTTTGATTTTTGACAAAAATTATAATAAAATGAAAAGGAAGCCAAATCTAATTTATTATATTTATTTGTAATATGTGATGAAAAACTAATAAAAGTCATCAACTTTACAAATAACTCAATTCAAAATTTATATTTTTAAAAGGAAATCTTATCTAAGCCTCTTTTGAGATTTGTTGTATCTTTCAAACAAATTCGAAAAATTTTCATTGCAAATATTTTTTTTTTTTTATAGAGTATTTAATGTGGCGATGTGTGGCATTTGAGTATGTTGCAGCCATATTTCATATTTACACGCATCTTTTGAAAACTTAACTTTATTTAACTTGCTTTTCTCCCACGTTTCTCAAACTTTCTCTCTCTTTCTCTTTGCAGGTAAGTCTGACATTGATGGACGACATTTGCCAAGGATAATAATAATAATGAAACGTTAACTCCTCTGCCCTGTTTTGTTAACGGTATATTGTGTGACATTTTGACAAGTAGACGCATATCTCAAGGCATGCAATCTTCTGTGGGTATTTCATACAATTCACGCAATTTCAATTGTACTCATCCCACTGTGCGTGGGCGGCAGAGCCTTGCTGACGCGTTGGCTTTTCATTTCGCTTTCATTTAATATTATTTCTCTTCTTTTTGGCTGAGCTTATTACAAAATTAGATTTAGTTTTGCTACAGTCTTAAATTCATTTTGTGGCTGCGAACTTTGGCTGGCGTGCAACGTACCTAGAAAAGATTTGAACTTTTTTTAAGTTGCCACAAAATGTCGCGTTTGTGGATGCCGAATTAGCATAAGATGCCAAGTTAAAGCCACCTTTGTAAAACTCATATCCAAAAATTTGTGAAGTAAAACTTTCAGAAAAGTTGATTTTGTGTGCAAAACTTTTGTTGTGGCTTTTGTTGACATATCACTTAAAGTGAGAGTTTTGGAGAAAGTTTAAAAAACTATTTGATAACTGGATTAACTGAAAGTATTCGTCAACAAATTACATTTTTAGATGTTAAGCCAAAAATAGAAATATTGATTCGTTTTTGCCTTTATTTTTAGCTCAAACTTTAACATTCTTTTTTGCTAGAGCTGTGGAAAGAAAGCGAATGATAAAAGTTTAATTTTAAAACTTTAAACATAAATTAAAAAGTTTATAATATATATATATATATATATAAATATATTTTTAGATTTAGATTTGAAATATCAGTGCTTAAATTTATTTATTTCATTTTATTGATAATTGCAGCTGTTTCTGTAGTATCGATACAAATCGTAGTCCGATTGTAAAGTTATATATATACTATATTCATTTTATTTTATTAAATAACTGAACAACTTTCATTCGTATTAGAAACACAAACTCGACTGTAGCATTTCAAATTGTTTTCAATTATATTTATTTTTTTTTATTTAATTTAAAAGTTTGCATTTCTACATTTGTTTGGTAGTCAAAAGAGAATTTTTGCTTTGATTTTAGTTTGTACAAACCACAAATTGGCGAACAATGTGCCAATCAAATCCCAAACTTGATCTGATTTTATCTATATTAAATAACTCTTTTACTATCGAGTTTTTTGTTTGAAATCAAATGCATTTGCTAAGTTGCTATTGATATTGCGAATCATTCAAATTGTTCTTTGGTTTAAGGGGGTTATATACCCTTGTTTTTTTGCATAATTTTGATCAGGATCAACTGCCTGGTTGATCTAGCCATGTCCGTCTGTGGGTCCGTACGTCTGTTTGTCTGCATGAATCGCAGATCTCAAAGACTATAGGAAATTTGAAATATAGTATCCCTCGATCCGGCACAGCTCAAAATTGATTTATTTGATCAATAACAGTCCCCGTTTCACAATTATCTATCAAATTCGATTTTCAATAGCAATAAATTCAACAATTTTAAAGACAGAATTAATTCTAATTAATACAGAATATACATATGCATTTTATGTATAAACTGCCTTAAATTGACCAAAATCGGATAAAAAACACCCAAGTTATGATCAAAAATAAATTCTCATATTGATCTCATTTCGACCAGCAGCCGCAAACATTTTCTGTATGCATAAATATGTAAAGTGCATGTGTGAGAAAGAGATGGCATGATGATCGCTATATGCTTTTGTGTGCATTCTGCAGAACTCCGTTACCTACCTAATGTATGTATGTTTGTATGTATATGCACCTGTTTTCAGCCAGCCAATTAGGGATCAGCTTGAGCTTGTTTTGTTTCATTCGTTTTTTTTGCAGTCTAGTTGACTCGACTTGTTTTCATGTGCTTTGGGACCACTGTGCACAATGCGCCTGAAAGCATTCTACACAAAATATGCAAATTACAAATTACATGAAGCGAATAAGTGCGTGTGCGGGGTAAGTCGCTGTTTGTGGCTGTCTGCTCATGTGTGTGTGTGTGGGTGTGCGTGTGTGTGTGTGTGGGTGTGCGTGTGTGTGTGGGTGTGGGTGTGTGTGTGTGTGTGTGGGTGTGCTAATATTCGCCTTCGCCTTGTATGCATGTTTGGGACAACATCAAGCAACTTATTTGCCATAATTTGCACATTTTAGAAAGCGACGCATGCTGGCGACAGGCAGACAAACCCCGATCCCCTCAGCGCCAACATCCCCCACCGCACCCCGCAACCTGTGCTGTCCGCACTTTATGATGATAAATATGTGAGGCAGTGAGGGCGCGCATGCATTTGATGGCATTGCAATTTGCACTAAATATGCACATCAGAAACAGCAACTGTCAAATGCGTAAATATATATATCAAAAATGTTGCAGCTGCCACGCAGTTTGTGCACCCATTAAAAGACGCATCAAATGGTTTTTAGCTTGTCGTTTTATTTGTTCATCAGGTCACGTCAGCAAGGTTACAGTAGTTACTCCATATTGTGGGAAGAGCGGATGGGTGGGTTGATCCTTAACGTCTCAGGTAGACGGAGCTGTAAGGATAGGCGCTGTAGGCGTAGGGTGAGGCATAAACGCCGCTGGTGTAGCCAGCCGCATAGGGCGTGGCATAGACGCCGCTGGTGTAGGCCGCTGCATAGGGGCTGGCAGCCACATAGGGCGTGGCAGCGCTGTAAGTGGTCAGAAGTTGAGGCTTGGCGGCAGCCAGAGCAACAACGGCGAACAGGCACAAAGCGAACTAGAAAGAGTAAAAGAAGCGAAGAAAAATATTGAGTTAGTAGGTTTTGCCAAAATGCAGCAGCCAGTGAAACGTTTACGAATGCAACACCAAAGCAAAGTGAAGAAAAATAAAGCTTTACAGATTTACATATTATATTTATGAGAGAATCTTTGTTTCTAGAGAAATTAACATTTTTAAAGTTGTCGAGAAATGTTTTCAGAATTTATATTTGTCAGAAAATCCTAGTTTTTGGAGAAATTAACATTTTTAAAGTCTTCTAACTGTTGCCTAGAAATGTTTTCAGTATTTATATTTATCAGAAAATCCTAGTTTTTGGAGAACTTAACAGGTTTAAAGTCTTCTAACTGTGATCGAGAACTGTTGCTTTATATTTTTTTAAGCATATTATTTTAAGTTCCACTTTGAATTAGTTAAAGTATTAAAAACGAGTAATATTCCTAATAAAACTTGGATATTTATTCCAGCAAACTAGTTGCATAAATTTAACAAGTTTTAATTGTTTTTAAAGCCTTTGATTTAAAGGATTCAGTTCAAATCTTAAAAAACCAACTTTTCTTTATTTAATTTATTTTGTTTCTTTTTACAAACTTTTCTTTATTTTATTTATAGTTTTTCTTTTTACTTTTTTACTTATTAATTTGAAATAACTTTTTATCAATTGAACACTTTTAATTTATTTAACTCAATTAAAGTCAAATAAAACTGAAAAGTAATTCTATGTTGGCCAAATTCAGTCTATTTTTTAACACAAAACTGATTAAGTTGAGTTTTTTCTGTTGCCAAAATCACTGTTTTTTTTTTTATTTTATTGGATACTTACAAACTTGAACATCTTGATAGGTTTTTTGGGATTGTTGTTGCTTGCAGATCAGAAACTGATATGATTTATAAGTCGGAATAGTTGTCGCTTTTATAGCAAAGTTAAATTTTTTTTTGTGGACGTCACAAGTCACAAATCCACAGAGAACATTTGACCATGGCACGTTTTGCTGTGTGTCTCTGGTTTTTTTTTTATGCATTTTATTTATTTTTGTAATTTTGCTTTGGCCCCAAAAAGTCTTCGCTCTTTATGTGCCTCATGGGGCGTGCGCTGCATTTCTAATGGAAGCCGTGCGTTTAATTTTGTTTACCTTGTCTGTAGATGTACCCCCACTGCCCCCTTACTTCCCCTTCAATTCCCTATCGACACCAAAATCGGAAGTAATTAAAATAACCAAATGCTTTACCTTGGACCTTGGGCAATGTTAATCGGTTTGTGACTTGAACAATTATTTCTCATTGTTGCAAGATCCTTTGAAGGATAAATAAGTTTTTTTTAAGTTTTAATTCTTTTAAAAGTTTATACTGAGAAATATAACATCAAATTTTAAAGAGAATTTATCAACTTTGAAGTTCTTGTAGCTCAAAAATAAGTGTTAAAATTAAAAAAAGAGTTTTTCAAATAGGTCTAAAATTTAAAATATTTATATATATATCTAATTTCCAAAATCCAAGAATTTGGTTTGATTCCTAGCATATATTAATAACATATATATTATATTAATAATTGTTTACGCAATTCTAGCTCAAAAATCATGTTAAAATATAGCCCAAAAAAGTTTTACAAACTATTTCTAAACTATTATTTCGTTTAAATTCAAGTTTAATCCAAAGTTTAATTCGCAACACAAGCTTGAAAATTATGCTAAAATTATGCTCTCAAAAAGTACTTTTAATTATAGATCAAAACTTTTGCCAAAGCTTCTTCAATTTGAAAAAAAAAAACTGTTTCCTTTTTAATAATATTTGGACTGCACAAAATACTTTTTTTAAGTTGAAAATCTTGTAGCTTTTTCTTTCGAGAAAATAAATTATTTTTTAAATTTTAAAATTCGTTTTTGTCTCAAAAAAAATATGTTAAAAATCTTGCAGTATTTTCGTTTCGAAAAAATAACATTTTCAAACCTAAAAATCTTGTAGCTGTTTCCTTTTAGAAAATATTTCATTTTTTAAAGTTTAAAAAATTCTGCAGCATTTTTCGTTCTTTGTTTTGCTGCTGCATTTTCTCTATTTGGCTTCTTGTCTTATAGGGAAAAATATTCAATTTGTCAAGTTGTAAAATTAATGCAATTTGACAGCTGCGTCTTCACTGGAAACTCCTTTGAATTCCCTTCGCGGCTCTGCTTTGTCTTATCAGTTGGAAAATGCTGCTGCTGCTGCTGCTTATTTTTGCATTTTAAATGCCACATAAATTAAGTTAACAGTGGCACTGGCAATTGAGGCAGCCATTTGACATTCAGCTAATATTTCAAAGTCCCCAGAACAAATGGTAATTTTAATCAAGATTTTCTTGAACATTTTCCAAGTGCGTCCCATAAAATTGGGTCACTTTTAAGTTAAATAATTAAGCATAGTTTTTGGGTGTTAGTTCAAAGTTGTATTAAATTAAGCGCATTTCGTAATAAACCAAAAAGACTTATAAAATATTTGTTATTAACTATAAATCTTAATCTTATCCATTTGTCACTTTAAGCTTCAATTATTGTGTATAAATTTAAAGTCTTAATTAAAGTAGACAGCTTCTTATAATTAAATCTTTTGCACATTTATAAATCCATTTTTCACTTCATCTTTAAACAGTTTTACAGTCATTAGGTCTGCAATAAATTTCTCGCATGCTATAAAAATAAAAAACAGCGCTGCTTAAACTGTTGCCGCGTGACTGTGCAACTGTTGTTATTACGTGTTCTCTTTCTCGCTCACAACGCCTGCGCTGCGATATTTACCGGCATTTTTACCCAAACAATTCCTGGGTAGACGCTTAAACCACCCCGCCCCCTCATTTTCTTGCTGCTTCCGTTTCCTGTGCTACATATCTATACTATATATATAGATATGTGTAAAATTAAAAGAAAATAAAAAAACACACTATTTGTGTTTGTGCCTAAAAATAGAATTCCACAAGAATGGAATTTCAACATATTCTTTTGTTTTCGAAAAAACGGTAATATACTATTGAAGTGGAATGGAAAAACAACAACATCCACATATCATTTTTGATTGTTTCATTTGCTTGGGATATAATCAAAAATTGCCTTTTGGGAAATGGGATGAGAAATACACACATAAATATTTACAAACTCGTATCTGCTATTGTCTTTGCTGGTTGTGTGTATGTGGGGGCGAAAGAGATAGAGATAGTTTTGTGGAGCCTTACGCATTTTAAGTGGATTGTAAATAGCTTTGGTATGGGATTTATTGGGGCGAACAATTCAACATTTTATTTGTTTTGCTTGCTGAAATTGGCAATTACTACTAATAGTAAAAAAGTATATAAGTTATAAAAAGAGCAGAATAGTTATTCGAACAAATAAAGTTTTGGGAATTTTAATAATTATAATGCAAATTAAAAACATAAATCGTTCTCATTTTATAAATAATATTTTTTTGTCTGTCTGCTAATTAACTTCCCCTAATCCCCTTCATAATTTTCAATTGTCTTTGCCTTGTGTTTGTTTTTTTATTTTGATTTGTGGGAATTATGTTATTCACATGCCAGTCGCATGCTATAAATTTATACACCCGCTCTCTCTTTATCTATCGCTCTCTTTATTTGTTTATTTCCATGCTCAAGTGGCAGCGTTGCCAGACTGTACATTCGTCGCTTGCTTAATTTGATAAATATTAAAATTATTGAATCTCTTGTAAATATAAACCTGAATCTATTTAATCGCTAAGTTTTTAATTATAGAGATACTCGTTATATATATTAAATACAACAAACTTTGTTTTTATTAACAAACTGCTTATTAAGTTAACATACGCTGAGCGTAATGCTGTTAACTTAACAGACAGACACCGATTCAAGCGAACGTGAGAGTAATTTGGTATTGAAAGCAACAACAAAGCAGCTGGTAAACACTAACACATATACACGATGCTCTAGAGATGAGCAACGCCCTGAAGAAACTGCTACTTCATTAAATATAGTGACAATAATGGCAATAGTAATTGTAATAATATATTCAATAATGATATATTATACTTGAAATATCGAAACATGTTGGTTAAAACACCGTATTCACTAAATATTTAGTCATGATGACGACAGCACTGAATGTTTTCACATGTGACTTTAAATATTGGTGAACAGTAACAGATATGCTAGCAATGCTCACCTCTGCTGTTGATGTGTGTCTCTCTTGGCCGATTGTTCGCTAAGTGAGTCGAAAAAAAACCGTTGAACGAGTTGGACGTAGTCTGCGGTTAATACATGTAAAACAAAAAACAACAAGCGCTTTAGTACGACAAAAAAAATTGTTGTTAAAAATTAATTCAAAAAACTAACAAATAGTTGTACGAACTTTGCATGTGTTTTAGTCGGTTTTCGTTTTTTCTTCGTTGTTGCGTCGCGTCGCGTTGCAGATGCTAGTGTGTTCATGAGTATGTGTTATTTTGTCAGTGTATTGTGCATTATTACATTATTAGTAAATCATTAGTGAAGCTGAAAAGTAAACACGCAAATACTTGCGAAAATTATTATCGCCAGCTGCAGGCAAGTGTAAGTGAAACACAAAATTGAATAGAGTGCTAGAGCAAGAGGAAGAAGCAGAGAAAGACGCCGTAACGGCGGGTAAACAAATGGCAGCGTTCTGTGGAATGCGAAGGCAAAGCATAAGCAGAACCAGAAGAAGAAGAATACGCTAAAGTTGAAGACTGACTCGCTGTGCGAGCGAATAAAATAAAATGAAATACAAAAAAAAAGAGAAAAACTTTTGTACTATCAAAAATAGGTTTTTCATTTCAATCTGAATCAAAAACAAAAAATAAAGTGCAAAGTCAACAACAACAACTACTACAAAGCGCCCAAAAAGAAAATCCGGTTTTACAACTTCTGATGCCGATGCCGATGTCGCTGTCAACGTCAACGTCGACGTCGTCGCAATCTGTGTGCTGCTATTTTGTACTCTCACATTTTGTTGCATACATTTTGTGAAGAATTCCAATAAATTTGTAAAAATTTGTATTATTGCTGCTGCTGCTTTTGTGTGTGTGTAGCCTTTGAAAAGTGCAGGTGTGAATTAAACTTTTAATGAGCAAAACAACGAAACGAACAAAAAAACAGCAGCAACGACAGCAGCAGCAGCTGCGAAACGTCAGCGTTGACGTCGACAACAGCGTCGCACAGGTGCCAGCTACAGCAACATAACAAAAATAACAGCAGCAAGCGCAGTTTGAATTTCAGTTTTTCTATTTCTGTTATACACAAGCAACAACAACAAAAAGCATCGGCAGAACATCAACATCGACGCCGACGTCAGCGCCGACAGCTGCAATTTGTGAATAAAAGTCATTAAATATTTATGAAAAAAAGTGAAATCAATAACAAAACAAAACACACAAAAAAAGAGAAAAACATCAAATTAAATTAACTATTGTTATGCTCACAGATTACAAAAACAAAATTTCATCTCTCTCTCTATCTTCTGCTGTTAGTTATTTTTATAATTTTTCGTGTTCCGCTGTTATGGCAAAATTGAATTTGAACATGAAAGCAACGGTTGTTCGATTTTCATGCTTATCTTATCCGCAAGCGATGTGGTAATTTCCAAACCTGCGCCCGCCCGCTGATTGAAGTTACTTCCTTATCGGAAATTTCTATAGTTTGCAACATTGCAACATAATTTTCCACATTTCTTGTTTACTATATTTTTGAGCAATTTCTTTTTGGGCGTTTTGGAAAATATATTTTTATCTACTTACAAGTCTAGACAGTTTTATTCTTCTTGTGGTTGTTGCTATTATTGAAATACACCAGCGTACAGTGTGTGTGTGCAAGAGGGATGGTATATGTATAGTGGCAAATTCTGTTTATCAAATTTCTCTATCTGTTTACTCGCACACTTGACAGTCTGCTGCGATTTTTACTACTTTTTGTTGGTGTTTTGCTTTTTCATCTCGAGGAAAACACAACCCCCAAAAAGGCAGCTTCCAGCAACCCCATAAATCGCATTCACAGCTCCACTGCCTACAGCACACCTCCTCCCCGCACGTTTCTTGACTGAATGTTTTTTCTTGTGGGCAAATTTAAATTTATGCGAATATTTCAACGCACTAACTGCGACGGTTTGTCGCCCTCGACATACCCCCCATTCCTCCCCCATCCACCGTTACAGCAAAAACTTTTGCAGCTTTGGACTTTGACACCGACACCAACGGCGACGTCGCAGTCGTCGCCAGCAGCACCGTCAGTTTTGCTTTGAGTTTTTGTCTGGCATTCAATGGTATTTGCTGTCTGTTTCTCTTTTGTTGTTGTTCAGTTGTTCTTGCATGCAGCCAAAGACAGACGGAGAGACGATGATGAGACTGTGTTGCCTACAAATGCCTCCATTTGCAGCAGCCGCCCTGTGAATTGTATTCCATTAGCAACAACCCCACAAACGAATAAATGTGTGTGTGTGAAAGTATGTGCAGTAGCACAGTGGCACAGTGGGTATGGGTTATTGAACTAGTATACAAATTGAACAGGACCGAGGGTGATTAGAAAAAAATGTGCATATATAAGTAGAATTGGATGTACACATTATTTGTAAATATTTATTAATACTTCATAAATTAAATTGTAGCGACTGTTAATATTAATCTCTTTTTTTTCAACATTATAAGAGGTGTATATTTAAAATTGGTGATCTTTGTTTAACAGTTGTATGTCACTGTGCAAGCAAGGCCTGGGCGACAGCTGGATGGTTAGAGAGTATTTTCGGTCGGTGGCCGATGCTGTTAGTATTTGCTGCTACTGCGGCTGCTGTTACTGTTACGAATGTTATTGTTGTTGTTGCTGTTATTGCGGCTGCAGAGTTTCAGCTGCGGCTACTTTAGCTTTCTTGTTTGCTTTTCGCTTTTGCTTCTGTGTTTCTGTTTCGAGTCGCGTGTTCTGCAAGCTGTTTGTTGTTGTTGCTGTTGTTGTTACTCAGTTTACATATGGCGCGAAACGTGCTTGAGTAATGAAACAAAGTTCTGCTCCCCTCGCTCTCTTCGTTACTTTTGCACTTTTTTTTTCTGTTAATTGGATTTGATTGGATTTAGACGCTGCAGGCGCCATCCACTCATAAATACAAATGCATTTACATATATATATGTGTGTTAGAGCAGTGCAGCACCAATAACAGCATTTTAATCTCAACGTTGCTCAGATATTAATCGATGCTGGGCCATCACCGCCTCCTAACCACGCCTTCTCCATTTGTTGTAATTGTTTCTCAACGCTTTCCTTTCTGTTTCATTTGCACAGTGTTGTTGTTGCTTCTGTTGCTGTTGACTTTTTGTTTTCGGCTTTCCCAAAAGTTTGCGCAGCCTCCCAAAAACAAAGCAACAACAAAAATAAACATTTTATGCTGTGTGCCACAGTGGCATAAAAATCGCTAAACTACTGAACTGTAAGGGTTCACTGAACCTGCCACAGCGCCACAAGAGACCCACAGTCAGAGTCCATTGTGCTGCTGCTACTGTTGTTGTTGTTGCCACAGCCAGCGCCGTTGTTGTATTTGCTTTTCACACACACATACACAAATGCTTTAAGCTTTTTTTTTCTCTTTTTTTTATTCCTTTTATGCATATTTAATATGCACCGCTGATGTTGCAAGTTACAAGTTGCCAGCGTCATCGCTTTTCCGTTTTCACATATGTGCAATATGCCGCCGCCAACTTCGTGTTGCCTTCTCCCCACCCACTCTTGCCCGCTGGTGTGACTGTGGATGACGACGCACTTGCTAATTTAATCATGTCTTTTCATGCATACCCTATAATTAAATGCGGCTGGAGTCTTATCGACTTTTCATGATTGATTTATTAATAGGCAGACACTGAACTGTAATAAACTTTAACATTGTCATAAACTGTATCACTCAGCTGTAATCATAAAATATACTCATATTTAACATTTAATAAATAAAAAGAAGAAGAGAATACAGCATTGTCAATTAACATAAATTCAGGCATCTTAACAGAGTATGTTTGCAGTCTGCAGCTATAAAATTGTGTCTCGCTTGCATGCGTTTTAGACATATATCTGCATCTCGCTCGCACAACTGGACACTCGTTAAAGTAAATATTGTGGCCATTTTCTCTGCCATAAAACGCTTCATACTGTAATTGTTGTTGATGCTGAGCTCTTGATTTTTATGCCTATTATAGTTGTATTTGCTGTTGTTGTTGTTGCGCCAACTGCTCCACATTTTAACCAATTCTCAGATACTTTGGCTTGGCCGCGTTTTGTGTTTAATACGCTTTGGCAGCGGCGCGCGCCAAATCCCAAAGCCAAATAGCCCCAAACAAACGAGCCAAAAACTCACCGCACTGGAACAACACGGACTGGAATAAACAGTAATAGTAACAATCGCTGTTACAGTTAGTCAAGTTTCTGCTTCATTCTTTACTGTTTTTCAGCAACGCACAAAACAAAACTAAAATTTTTGATAGTTGTTTTCCACTGTTGCGTGTTTGATTTTCAACATTATTAAACATTGAATTTTTCTCCTGATTGTTGTTGTTGCGTCTAGCAGCGAACACACGGCTTGAATATGAAATTCTCTCCAACGCAGCCAGAATGCCCTTTGTCTGCAGTTCACAGAACTTGTCGGCACACGTATCAAAATTTTTTTTTTATTATTATTTTTGTTGTTGTTATTATTGTTGTGTGTATCCTGCTGCCGTCGTCATCTTTAACCTTATTCTTATTTCGTTTACCTGTGCAATTTCAGCGTCTGTCCCTCTGCATCTGTCTCTGCCTCTGCCGCTGCCTCTGCCTCTGTCTCTCTTACTCTTTGCTTTTCTGTTGATGTATCGGTATCTGAACTTAAGCAACGTTGAAATCTACCTGACCTGTTATCGTCTTCCATCCCCTCTCTCTCTCCTTCTTACTGTCGCTATCACCCTCTCTGTCTGTTTGCCTCTCCTTTCTGCAGTTGAGTGTATTTTAATAAGATTTGTCTGGCAAGGAGCTGGCAACTGGTTTGTAAAAGGATTGCCTCTGTCTGCGGCACAAAGTAATGGATGGTTAGAGAAAAAAAAAAACGGATTTTATATTTGAGAATGTGTGTGTGTGTTTTTTTTTAAAGGTAATCGGATTGAATGAATTTCTTTCGATTGCTCTTCTTCTCTTTGAACTGTAAATGTCAATTTCATTTTATTTCACACAACATTTCACAACTTTGCTTAAGCTTTTACCAATTTTTACCGTCGTTTTGATAATCATAAATATTTATGAATACAAAAAAAAGGCAAGAAAAAAGAGAGGCTTTTCTTACGCAGCAATCATCTTGATGTGATTTAAATAAATATTAATGATATTGTGGGAAATTTTAATGTAAATTTAAAGTCGGCCGTTTCTTTGATCTGAACTTTAAAGAGAACTCTTTGCGGCTCTTCATGCTTTGATTGTGGCACTCAGCATGCTTCCAGGCATATAATAAATAACTTAGAATGTTGACTCAACATTTGTCGAGCTCTGCATTGGATTGTTTGAACTTAACTTTGAAGGACTACTTGCTGGCTGCTCTTCATTTTCTCCCTTTTCGCCCTTTCTATGGCCAATATCCTTTACATATACACCATATGTGTGTGTGTGTGTGTGTGTGTGTGTGTTGCAGCTGCACCTTTTGTTCGTTTCCTTCTTGCAATTTACCCCATTTGACAGATTTGTTGCAATTTGTTTCATTTCGCTTCGCTTTGTTTCAGTCAAGTGTTCCTCAGGCATTGCACGCAACTCTGCTTGCCACTTCAAGCTCTCTCTTTCGATGCCCCCAACTCAACTGCTGCAACTCTTCAATTCTTGGCTACATTTCCATTTGCTTGATGATGTTGAAAAGTGGCTGTCTGATTGTTGCTGCCTCCGCTTCGTTCGCATCCTCTGCCCCTCTTCTGCGCACTCGGCACCAGTTGCAAGTGCATTCATCTTTTAGGTTAATCTTCATCAAATTAAAAATCATTTTTCTGAATTGCTCTTCACATTGAGTTTGTTTTCACCGCTCTTTTCTGCACTCGTCTGAATTCCTAATATATTAACTAAAGTCAACTTTGCATAAATAATCGAAAAAGAAAATAAAAATAAATGAATATTATTTAAGATGATTTAAAAGTAAAAGTCTTAAAAAATACTTTAAAGAAAACCACTTTATGGGTGTCAAAAGTTTTTTATGCTTGTTTTTTAGTTGTTGTTGTTGTCGTTTTGGGGCAGGGTTATAAATAAATGTGTGTTTTAATTGCTTGTTTGCAGCAATTAATGAAAAAGTGAAACCATAAAGCAGGCGCAAAAAGTGAAACAAACTGTGACAAACTAAATGAGCAACCCACGCGTCAGTGGCGAGGGTCGCGTGAGTGCAACCAATTACAAACTAAACAAACAACCTTCAACAATCAACTGAAACAACAATCAACAAAATGTTGACAACTGTGGAACGCAACGGATTATTCTTGTTCTGAGGTGGCAAAATGTCGCTACGCATCAACAAGTTGCAACAACAAGCGAGCAACAACAGCAACAGCAGCAATATGGCCTATCAGCAGCAGCAGCAACAGTTGCTCGCACAGCTGCAACAACAGCATAAATTTCAGGCACAGCAGCAACAGCAACAGCAGCAGCAGCAGCTCTCCAATGGTGGCAAGTACAACAACAATAGCGCCACAAGTCGCAACAATCTGGCCACATTGGTGGCAGCCATAAACGGCCACGATCAGAACGATGGGGTGCAACAGGGCGGCAGCAGTGGCTATCAATTATCTCCAGCAGTTGCCTCACGTGTGGCACATGCTCCCACACTTGGTCCGCCCTCCTACAGCGCTGCCACTGCGCAGCCAGCATTCGCCTACTTCAGTCAGCAGCAACAGCAACATCTCGCCTACCAGCAGCAACAGCAACATCAGCAACAGCAGCAGCAACAACAAACGTTGCCACCGCCAGATCTCACCGATGGCATTGATCATCATCCAGCTGGAATTTTTACGACGGACTCACCAAAGTCCGTCGTCACAGAATTGGAGCTGGAACAACAGCTGTGCGTTGTGGCCAACATGCAGAAATCTGTGACGATCACAGTGACGCCACAGCGCAGCAACTCAATGGATTTTCTCAACTTTGAGGAGAAGCGTCAGCTGATTGCATCCTCATTGTCCCTCTCCGATATATTGCACAGCAACAATGGCAACAATGCCAAGGATTCAAATGCAATCAATGCAAACATTGGTGGTAAGTTTTTTTTTTTGGCCATGATTAGGGGGAAAACTTGAATTTTCTATTTAAAATCAACTGCGGATTTGAAAAATCTACAGTTTTAAATAAAATGTTTTCTTTGCCACACAGTCAATTTGATTATCTTCAACTTTTCAACAAGAAACTTGATTTTCATACTGCATTTATATTTTCTCTGGGATTGTGTCAAATTAAATTTTGAAAAACTGGCTATCCTTGCAAACAAAATAAAATTTCATGAAAAATTCGAAACTCAGCACATTTGAATAGCATCTAAATTTCATATTAAACAGCAAAGAATCAACTTTGCAATAAAAGTTTTGGCAAAAAGTTTATCTAAATAACTTTTGTGTTATTCAATTTTGAAATGAAATTAGAGAAATTTTCTTATGCGTATTTGCATTCAGTTTATATTAAGATAAACTCTTGATTTATTTCACAATGTTGGGTTTTTTATAATCATTTCGATGGCAAAAAAAGAAATTATTTTAATGTGCAGCTCGCAATAATCGCTTCGATTGCTTGACTACCGTTTTGAACTTAAATGAAATAACTTGAACAACAATTTTGAATTGTTTTTAATGGGTGCTTACCGGGGACATCCCCCGCCCCCCCCGCCCCCACACTCTTATTGATTGTCTGTTAACAAAACAAAAGCAAACCAAACAAAAACGAATAAAACCTTTTTTTTTACACATCTGCCGCAGAACGGAAATGTTTTTTGTACTTTTTGTTGTTGGTGCGCAGCGACGTGCCCCAAAATGGTTCACTGCACTTGAATGTGACGCATAAGAGATAGAGAAAGAGAAAGAGGGGGGAGTGTTCGGGGCAACCATTCATTGAAAAATGGGGCTTGGCTTTAGGGTTTTTATTTAATCGGAATTGGGCATCGAGTGCACTGACAAACGGACAGAAGAGTTTTCCAACGCTTTATCTGTTCGCTGCAGCAAACAATGCTAAAAGGGGATTAGTCTGTTTTTGGGGGCAAAAGTGGATTACGTGTTGTCGATTGTTGTGGCTGCCACACACAGGTGCAGCTCTTTGTTGAAATTGTTTGATAAATACAACCAATTCAATATATGTTTCTATGAATTCAAATTTAGACATCGCAAAAAAAAAAACAATTTGCATATTGCCATTTGGAATACTTCATTTTTATTTTCACACCTAAACAGTTGAAGCATGCTTCCCTCCGTCCATCCCTTCCGCTGCTTTTAACACTTTGTATGATGGCCTCACTCAAGTATCCCCGCCCCCCTCTTTGCTGATATTTGGCAACTGACAGACTGAGTCATAATCACCATCATCAATCAAATTCATCAAGAAATTGGAGCTGACGAGCGCGTGTCACATCTGATGAGAGAGAGCGAGAGAGAGAGAGCGAGAGTGGGCTGATCAGCAGCAGCTGTGATTTGCCACTCTCTTCGCTCTTTAAGTCGCAGAAAGCTTTATTGCTGTACTGCAATTGCAAACACATTCCAACAAATCAGCAATAACAACAACAACAACACAAAAAAGGGGGTGAGAGTGAGTAAGAGAGTGGAGAGGGTTTCATTGAGTGTGTATTTTTAGAACTTGGCATCGTCTGCATGTGTCTTCTTCTTCGTCTTGCTGTTTATTGGTATTTAAATTTGTTTTCAATTAAAATGCTCGTATTTCAAGTTCAAATGAGAGAGTAAGACGGAGCGAGATAGCGCGCACGTGCCCGACAGCTGTCGCCTGCCTACGAGAGAGAGAGAGAGTGAGAGAGTATTACATCGTTTGGCACGGATAATTAATTCAGCAGTGTGTCAAAGTGAGCTGATGAATCATTTCATTGGTTTTGCTTTTGCCTTTGCTTTTGTCTTCGTCGACGTCTCAGTCAACAGTCTATCAAATAGCTGTTTTCGTGCTGTTGTTGCTGTTACTATTATTCGCTTGCTTTAGTTAACCGCATTCCACGCATTTTGTTGTTTGCAATAATTCACGAAATTGCAGCTGAAACAAGATTTGAACAAACAGCAAACTGAGAATGTGTCTTTTCAATTATGCGACTTGAAACACGCAGAAAGGCTGTGACAACATTGTAAGCAGCAACCTGTTGAAATTTGTTGTTGTTGATGGGTGTGTCAACATCTCAGCGGAAATTCCATATACGTTAACAGTTCATCCCACTCGCATTGCGTGAGATTTGTATGTGGTAAGCACTTTAAATATCAAGAAATCAAGAAGATCATTGAAGTGAGGGTTCATTGGCTTTTCAAATTGATAGCATAGCTGCGGTGTCTAAACGTTTACGAATTTGGGGCACAAAGAAAACTTGATTGAAATCAATTGTTAACGCATTTTCTTTGTTTGTCTGCAAGCAATCAATATAAATACATGTTTTACTGCTTATCAAGATTTACATTTTTCTCTTACGACCCATAATGCTGCATTTGTCGCTTCCGTTATTGCTTTGGGAAGCTTTACTCCACCTTTTCCTCATCCTCAACAAATAATCAATTGTACTAATTTCCGCTTATAAATTAAATAGATATGTGGGCCTTCAACTTTGTTCCCATGACTGGGCTGAAATCAAACGAATGCGAAATTTATATCAATAGAAAACAATTTCACATCTGGCAATTATTTTGCAACGAAAACTAAACGAGAAAATTGCCTTCAATAAAACATAAATCGATCTGACTGCTGCCTCTATCTTTATCTTCCACACATCCCCTCTCTATCTCTCTCTCTCTCTGTCACTCTATTTCTATTTATCGCTTTTAACCTCCATTTCCGTCACTGTGTACAAACGTTTTCCAATTTCGTTTCAATTGCAATCATCAAACGGTTTTTTTTATCCAATCGATTCTCGCTACTCCCTTCCCAGCCACTTACTATCTTGGACTTAACTTCAATCGTTTTTTTTTGTTGTTTTTTACATCCAGCTGTGAAATCGATAAAAAAAAAATGTTTTACCTGGCCTATCGATAAATTGCACTATAACCCGCCCCATAAAGCGCTCAATGTCAGCGCCGCCCCATTTGCCAACCACTTAAATTTCATTTGATGTGAACGTGAAGCGAATTTGCGCTCTGCTTCTTCCATTCTTTCAATTTCAACGCCAATTTTGCTGTCGGCAATTCTGTCGGTTCCTCACTTCTGCAAAAATACAGTAGCTATCAAATCACAGCACAGCGAAAGACGCAAAGGAAGAGCAGGTGGAGAAGGAAGTGGCGAAGGAAAATGAGGAAGAGGAGTTGGGGTCCAGCCATAAAGTCAGATAGACAACCAAAAACACTCACGAGTTTTTTTTTTTGTATTATTCTTTTTTTTTACAGTAGTCCGCACTATAAACGAATCACGCTACAAAATATGGAATGCAATAAAAACAACAGCAACAATATTAATGATGGTGGCTGATGACAACAACAACTATGCATTTAAAACAGGCATGTGTTGTTGGATGAAGTGGGGGGGGAGTGGTTTGGCAGAGGGCAGGTAAAACAGTTGTTGTTTGTGACGACACAAAAGGCTTGCCAAAGCATAATTTTGTGGGTGGGGCTTGGGTTATTTATATCTATAAAAAAGGCAGCGCTGCCCGAAGGCTTTGCAAACAAGGCGAAAAAGAGAAGCCTGTCGATTTGACTGCCTTCCTTCCTGTCACACCAACAGCTATTTGGCGACTCTTCGAGCTGTGGCGCCTAAAATATCATTTTATTCCTCTGACCTGTAAATTGGCTTGAAGAATGGGTTGTTGCTGCTTGACTAGAAACTGCTTCTCCTTTCTACTGCCTAAAAAACTTCTTCGCTGTTTGCATTTTTTATGGGCTGCGAATGTAATTTTCCCAATATAACAACAGTTAACAGTTGACAATTTCGTAATAGGTTTAATGCTATTTCAACTTGTAGGAAATAAAAGTTCCTTTACAGGGTGTTTCCTATTTGAACACTTTTTCCACATTGTTTACCTAGACCCTTGAAATAGCTGCCCTGTGCTGCTGACACTGTCTCGACGTTGGCGCCACCAATAAAAACAAATTTGGACACGTCTTCCCTTGCCCCTCCGTCGCAATTACGAGTCCATTCAGTCAATATTTTTATGGCTACGCTAATCGAAGGGTATTAATCAATAAATTGACGTCGAGTGTTTGCTGATTAACTTTGGTTATTTTTGTTTGTGAATCTCCTTCCATTGCCACTCCCTTTCGGTTCTCTTCTATCGAGATTTGCCAACTTGTTAACATTTTCATTTTGTTTACAATCATTTGAGTCAGATTGTATTCTCGGCCCACAATTGCGACAAGTTGAGTGGGCGAGCAACGCTGTCTGAGGTGTTAATGCGGCTCAACTGTAGCTAAAACCTCATCAAATGATGATGTTGAGAATAATCAGCTACGCTTTGTTGTTGTTGTTGTTGTGGTTATTGTTGTTTTTGTCATTGTTCACATCGTTTGCTTAAATGCTTTTGCAGTCACGACTTAAAATTAACTGCAACAAAACTTTGCTTTTCGTTTGTGCTTGAAAATATATATTTATTTTATTTTTTTTTTTTTGCTGTAAGGTGGGTTTTTTTTTCGTTTCGATAAGCAAACTTCGCCTTCAATCTTGTGATCCAAGACAAAAGTAACTCTTTGTCATCGATAAGCATTTCATAACTTTATTCGCAGATAAGGAAAATGTTTGCATAAAACGTGAGAAATTATCAGGTTGATAAGCGAAATGTGTTTCCAACTCGCTAAAATGTAAAATTAGCTTTAAATTTCTGACAGTTTGTTATGGAATTTTTACTTATAAAAATTGTGAAATGCTGTCAAATTGTGTTTATGGTGATTAAGTTGTCAGAAGTGCTATAAAACACATTTTGAAAGTAATTTAACATTTTGAAAAGCACATTTTGAGTAAATATCATTAAAAAAAATACATTCAAGTTGCTCAAGTTTAAATCTGTAGATTATTAGTTTCAAATATCTTTACTTAAAGTTTCACCAAAGAGTTCCAAGTTCAAGATTGAATCGTGTACACTTCGTAGTTCAACGTGACCCTCTGGCGAACAAATTGCCACTTAAAATGAAGTTAAACTACAATTAACCAGCTTAAGCATATTTAGCTTGAGGCAACCAAAGGAAAAAAAAAAACAGAAAAAAAGAAACATTTTTCAAAGCGTTTGCAACAAACACAAAACATATCATAAAAGCCATGATGAACCCATCGGAAATCGAAGTCTTTCCAAGCTGCGTGATTAATGCGACACGCTGTTCCTAATGACCCTCTGCAGATACTTCAGTCTCATTTAACTAACTCTTTTAACTATGCCAATAAACATGTCACATATTAAAAATTGAACACTGATCGATCAAAGTGCCGCACCCAGCTGGCTACACTCGAAGAAAAAACCGAGAGGCAAGCTAAACAAGCAACGAGTTAACATTTGAAAGAATGTCTTAATGAGTTTAAGAGTTGCTCCAAATGGAGGTCAAGAAATATAAAAAAATGTGGAGAATACAACCAAGAAAATAGGTTTCAGATGCATAATCTGTAAGTCAGTTTAATTTTAGTTGTAGAATTAATCTGCAGAATAAACGCTGCTAAACTACAACAAAAATATTAATTATCCAATTTACAAGTCAAAATTAAGATGAACATTTACAAAACTTTCAACTCTCTCAAAAGTGGATCAAAAATTGTCAAATTTGTAATCAGTATTTATTCTGTTTACATATCAAATTGCACATCTTAAATTAATCAGATGCGCAATCAAAAACGACAACAAATGTTGTGAAAACTTAAGTTTTCAAGTCCAAGTTGTGAGTCCATTTTATTTGTACTTTTATTTATAATATGCAAATCTCATCAGTCGTTAAGTGATGAGATGATTTCTTGAATTTTAAGTGTCGCGGATGATCTCATGGCTGAGTAGTCTCAACTTGTGGCACGTGGCCGGCACCAACTACCATACAAATGCTTTTATCTTTGCAGTTTTCTTATTATTAATAAATATATATCTCTATCTCACTCTCTTTCTCTCTCTCTTTCGCTCTCTCCTTCTCCCTCTATTTGCAGCTGCACTTTGCAGCCCGTTTGTCATTTATCTTAATTAAAGCGACAAAGTAGAAATGAGAAAAAAAAGCTTGTTGCTGCTTGCATTGCGGGTCAAAAGTTTGCAGCAATCCATTTGTCATTCATATCAATTCCAGACGTGTCACACAATTGCTGCACAGTCAGTCTGCCGCACAATGTTTACCAATCAGATTTTATACCCTTAATACATTACAAATGGGTAAAAACTGTATAATCGTTTTGTGCAAGTGTATGTAACATACAGATGGAATTATCTTTGACCCCAAATAGTATATATATATTCTTAATCAGTATCAACAGCCGAGTCGATATAGCCAAGTCCGTCTGCCCATCTGTCCTTCTGTCTATTAAAACAAAATATACATTTGCATTTTATGAATTAACTGTCCAATTTTAATTGAGATCGGATAAGAAACACTTAAGTTATGGTCAAAAATATATTCTTATATTACTCTCAATTTCTATCAGCAGCCGCAAGCATTTTCTGTATGCATAAATATGGAAAGTGCATGTGTGAGAAAGAGATGGCATGATTATCGTTATATGTTTTTGTGTGCATTCTACAGTACCCCGTTACTTACTTAATGTATGTAAATTTGTATGTATATGCATGTGTTTTTAGCCAGCCAATTAGGGATCAGTTTGGGCTTGTGACTAAAAATATCCGTTTTTTTTACTCTTCAGTTGATTAGCCTGCTTAAATTCGGGTGTAAATTTGCCAATAAAATTAGAATAAATTTTAAAGGGTATATCGTAGTCGATATCACACGACTAAAGCATTCTTTCTTGTTCCTTTTGCTTTTAGTTTTTCTTTTTGTATAGATAAAAAACATTGCAAAACTATGTCCATTATCTATTAGACGTCGCCGGTTGCCATTGTCAGCTCTGCAGGTGTCTGTCTTGGTTGTTGTTGCCAGTTAAGCATGCGACTTGGCTCACTGCCAATTTCTAGAGTTGCAAGTCCTGATTATTTTTTTTTTTTACTTTTTTTTTTGCACAGCTGTTTGAGAAAGTTTTGTGCGAGGCAAATGCATTAACTGTGCTTAAAGTTTAGTCAGCCAACTAAATGCAAACTACTTGCACACAAAGGACTTAACTAAAGTTCACAACGATGGTTTACCTCAACTATGTGTGTGTTTGTTTCTGGGATTTGCTTTTGGCATTCGGCATCTACTTAAAATGTGTTTGTCTAAAGGATTCTGCTTGCAGTGTTGTGTCACAGTTTCAGAATCAATTTGTTGCATGCTGTGCAGTGTAAACAGACGACTGGCCAGCAATTTGTTTAAATATTTGCCTCATTTATTATTCAACAATTTGTACAAATAGTCAAATCATATACATACAAATGAAATTCAATATTTTGCGTCGCTTCATATTGCTAGACTGGTATATACCCTGAACTATATATTCTTTTCTATATATATTTCTTTTATTCTGGCTGTTGAACCAAAACATTCTTATATACATATTAAAATATGCCCTGTTAATATAGTTTTTATGTTGTACAAACAATTACAAACTGACAGCATTTGAATAATAACAAATCCGCAGAATTTGCGTCTGCTTTGTTTTAAAGCCAAGCAATTTAGCAGCTTTTAATTGCCGCCAGTCAAATGCAGAGTTCATTGAAATGTTTTTTAATTAGTTTGGCGCACATTTCTCTGTGTATCACTGTATTTTGTATCTATATCTCTCAGATACATATGTAAATTAGTTTATATACAATGGCCCACATATGCTCTTAGTTATAAAATGCGAATGGTTCGTTTGTGATTTACACGAGTTTTATGTTAATTGAAAATGGAATTTTATTTGCTTTTCTTTGTTTTTCTTTTATATTATTATTATTAATTTTTTTTTTTTTGCAAATATTTAAGCATATGCGGCTCATCTGAATTGTTTGCCGATGTTTTTTAGGCTCGTGTTTTGTGTTACATTTTTTTTTTTATTTATCTCTGTTTTTTTTTTGTTCTTGTTTGCGACCGTCTGTTCAATAAACTTGTTTGCCCACCGCTCACATTTGGACAACAGAGAACCTTGTTGTACATTTTCAGCATGTCACCAGGCCAGACAAAAACCACAAGCAGAACCACCGCACCACCTCTCAACCAATGTCAAATTAACAAAAAAAAAAAAAATAAAGAAAAAAAAAGTTGTTGCTCGTTGAGTAACTTGAGCTGCCCCCGGGGCAGATACAACACGCTTCAATGCAGCTTTTTTTTCAGGCGCGTGCTGCAGGTATTCTGTTTCCTTTGAGAAGTTTGTGACGCATGGAAGAAAATGTTGTCGACTTCATAATATTATATATATTCTATATATGTTCTTAGTCAGCGTTAGTAGACGAAATAATTGTATAAAAAGTAGTTGCTCTGTTTTTAATTGAATGTTAATAAATATTGGCTTACATTCGTATATTTTGCTGCAGGCTTAACTCACATAATATTATAATAATGTTTCTTATATTATCAAAATCATCAATCCGTAAAAAGAATTGGTATTTTTTTTAGATTTACATTGAAATATAGATGTCAAAAGGTTGACTCTGCAAGAGTATGAAATCTTTGACGTTGGTAAACTAAGTTTTTCTTACTTTTTAATTTTATTGTTATTAAGGAAGATATATTCTTAAATATATATATACATATATCTAATTAAATGGAAGATATAATCTTGAATATATATACATATATATAGGTAAATATATCTTGATTCGCCTGCCCAAAATATATTAAATTAACTTAATGAAATGTAGAATATATTCATATAAAGAAAGTATTATTATTTTGTCATGCATCAAAGGAGATATAAACTTGTCTATATATATATAAGTAAAAACCTGAATTTTAGTTTAAAAGTTGAACCTAATCAAATGTAGAATAAATTCTATATATTCCATAAAATTAAATTTACGCTAAAATCTCACAATAAATTCATTTGCTTAAAGGGTATCTAAAAGTTGAGCATGTTGAAGATAATTTTTTGTTGCTGCTCTTTATGGTCATCACTTTATTATAGCGTTGCCCCTTTTAACCGTTGCCCCCGCCACCCCTTTGTGTCACTCAAGAGTGGCGCTTGAAGCGCTTTCTATTTGATACTGAAATGTATCAAATTCCAGCGCTATTTTTATCCATAATTCAGTTGATTGAATGTCAACGATGAAAATGTCAGATGTCAGGCAATAGAAATGCAATTAGCTGCGAGTTGCAGCTTAGAGCCTTTTAATGGGGCATACAACACGTGCCGCTGCAACAACAACAGCAACAACAACAATCAGCTGTGTCATTTATATTTATAAATCATTTGTTTTTTTCCGATTTATATATCCAAGTGCTTATCATATGATATCTCTGCCATTGTGCCATGATTCATGGCTATTTGTTATTCATAGCTTTTGCTCATAAATCTTTCAATCTCATTTTCTCTCTCTCCCTCTCTTTGTGTCTTTCTCTATTTGTTTCTTTGCTTATCGTCACATTTATTTTGGACATTTGAGAGAGTTACGAGTTTGCCATAATAATACACGTAATCGTCACAATTGTCTATCGCAATTGACTTTGACTTTGATATACGCGTGCAAGTTGCCAAATGGTTGGAGGATGAGGGGATTGCGGGTGGAATACGGGTGCGTAAAATTTGTTTACTTGTGTGGGAGAAGATTGGATAACAACGTAACGCAAAGTTGCGGCATAAATAGTTGCCCCTTTTGCATAATAAATCAGTTTAAATGTTATAGATAAATATTAATAAATGCAAACAAAATAAAAGCTTTTTCATAAACTAACTTTAAATAAATTATATATAATTATTTTTTGATAAAGGTAGTTTTAATTTATATCTATATAGCTAGAATATATAAATAATAAAAGCTGGGAAATGGTTAGGTTCTTCAAATTAAAAGCATTCTGAGAATTATTTCCGCAATGAAAGCTGTTTCTGACAACAAATATTACAGCAAAATCGATTTTTATACAAGTTACAGTTTTTTTCTTTTTGTAGAATTAAACCATAAAATTGAATAATAAGGAAAAGTTTGCAAAATCAGTTAAAAAACTAATAAAAAAAAGTGCACTCAGTTTATGGTCTATTAAAACAGTTTGAAAGAATAATAAATCGTTAACGGAAAACAGTTCAGGGAACAATTTATGAAATGCAATCAAAAGTCATAAATGCCATGCAGTCAATAAAAGGTTTACGAATGCAATTCAATAGCATAATAAAATGCAAATAAAACGTTTACGAAAAAAATTACTAAAGAAATTCATTTGAAAGATAGAAAATTGACTTTATTTTGAGTAAAATGTTGCTTTAAATAACTGCAAATAAATTCCAAAGAAGCTGTCAGAAATATTGAATTATTTCAAACTTTAAGTAAAGCCAAGCCAAGTTTTAACAAATGCAAAATTCCGATTTTTTTTTTGCTGGAAGTTGAAAAGTTAGAGTTTCTTTGCAACTTGTAGAGTATGCATATATTTTTTTTGTTGCAACTTTGTGATTCTTGAGTGCACATCATAATTCCAAAGTCAACAACTATCGATTGCAAAAGTCATAATCAGCTCCTCTCCGTGTAACCCCCCGCTCCGCTGCCTTTTGCTGTCACTTGTCATAAGTATTTTTTTTTTTTTTTTTTTTTTTACTATTTTACTTTTTTGACATTGGCTATGAATATGCTGCGCTTCAGTGCCGCAGCTGTCATTCATACACACACACCAACACACATACCAACACACACTCGAGCCCACTCACTCACTGATCTAATATTCCAGTGGTAACTGCTTGTATACTCCCCCCCTCCAACCCCCTCTTTCCCCCCATTGGAGTGTCAATTTTTGATTCGCGCACGTTTTGTATTGCTTGCGCAGCGTTGCGTATACGTAATGTGATTTGAATTTTGTGCAGCGTGCATGTTGAACGCTTTGTGTTGCGCTTGTTGCAAACAAAAAAACAGGCGCAAAAGTTTCCCATTTTCATTTAAAAATTTTCCAATTTTTCTCCCTCAAAATACGTGACACAGCCAAAAGGTAAATTGACTGTGCCACCACCTACTCTCTCCTACTTCCTCTCCCTCGCTCTCTATGTGCCACTCCACACATTTTTATCTGTATTTTCGCAAGACGCGTAATTACAACTAATTTCGGGTTTCACATACAGCAATCAAAATCGAGAGACATGCACAGTAAATTAGCTCAGTAATCGCATTTTGTTTTTTTTTTTTCGTTTTTTTTGAGGCACCAATTACCGACACTTGCAACCTTCAAATATAATTTTAGGTTTTGAAAGCTTGCCGAAATCAATGCAAAAACAAAATCACAAACACATTTTTGCAAGATTTTATAAAACAAATTATATAATTTATTATTATTAATTGTTAATTTTGTATAATTTATTTGTGCATTGTTTTTCACTTGGCAGACATTTAAATTTTCGTTTTTTGGCTATAATTCATTTTTTTCACTGACTTTAGAAATTGTAACTCAGCCAAAAAGTGCAAACTATTATTTATTATTATTATTTATAGTGCATTATTTCTGTGTCACATTTTGCGGCTGACTGTCAATTTAAGTTATCAGCATTGCTAAATCTATATATATATATATATATAAATATATATATATTCATACATACATACAGATACATACATACATTTGTGCACTTGACTGTGCTTTAAGTGGAACACGACAATTGTCAATTTGCATAAGCTGCCACAGATAACTACATATATACATATCTATATATATATTTATATATATATTACACTTGTTTATATGTATTTATATCAATATTTTATGGTTGTTTGACATGATAATTGAAGTTGCAATTGATATCAGTACTTTAACTGATTGAAATAAAAGCTAATAAAAGCGCCAGAAAATGTTTTTTTTTAATTGTTTAAAAAGTGTGTAAAAATGTTGTGTTTTCATTTATACAGAAAACTTGAAAGTGTATTTTAATCTTTGACGTGCCTAAAATGGGAATTTCTGCTAGTCTTTTGCATTGTTTTTTAATCTGTCTTTAAAATTCCATTAATTGTGACAACTTTAAATTATATTTAAATGTATAGAAAATAATATTGTATAATTTGCTTGCGCAAAAAATGCAATTTAAATGAATAATTTAACGAAAAAATATTCCCACTTAAACATTAAAAATAAGCATATAATAAAAATAATAAAAAAAAATATTCAAATTATTCATTATTTATTTGCCATGTTATTTGTCACATGATATTTCTTTTTTTACATAATTTATGTACTTCTTTTTTTAGAAACATTTCCCACTTCAATTGAGCAACTTTCCATTTTGGGTGATGTTGTTTTTTTTACATACATTAATTTTGCTATCTAAAATTATATTTACAATTTTACATTTGTCAGCTGTGTTTGCTGTTTTGTCTGGGGGTATTCAAGCGAGAATAACAACACTTTGGAGTCACACAACAGCAACAGCAACAAAAGCAACAACAACAGCAACAACAACAGCAACAACAGCAGCAACAACAACAACAAATGAAAACAATGAAACCCACAAACAACTTTCGCGAAAACTCGTTTTCCACGCGTTCACATTAAAAAAAATATTTCAAGCATTGTTGTATTTGTTGCCAGTTTGTTGTTGTTGTTGTTGTTGCCGCCCTTGTCTCTTTTTTTTTTAAGCCAAATCTTTTGAGCATGCTGCATCCATTCAAACGTGGAGCAGCAGCAGCAGCAGCAGCAGCAGCAGCTGTGCCTCCCAAAAATCCAAAAACCAGTTTTTCGCGCAAGAAAATATGTAAAAATAAAAAAGAGCCATTTATAAATGTTTGGTGGAAGCCAACCGAGTTATGATTAATTTATTTATTTACATATATTTTTGCATAGTTTTTTGCGTTTCAGAAAAATTTTTGCTTTTAAAAAATTTTGCTTTAAAAATCATGCTATGATTTTTCGCTCAAAGTTTTGTCCGGCTTGTTTTTTTCCTTCTTTTTTTTTTATTTATTTTGCTTTTACATTTGCTGTGGCGCCACTTAAATGAGGCATCATTTCCGTTGCGGTTGTCGCCTTCGGGCTGTGCTGCATGTCATTCACGTGCAACAGCAACGGCAACGGCAACAGCAAACTTCTCAGTGGTTTTACTACTTCTATGCTCCCCCCCTCCCCCCGCTCCCCTCCCTCTGCTTGACACACATTTTTGTTTTTTGCAGCGCGCTCTTTAAGTCGCTGGGGTTGCCTTATCTCGGCGCTGTGTCGTCTCCCCGTTGTGCAACACAAATCAAGCATGAAAAGCTGCTTCAACAATTGACCACAATTGGGACAGAACTTTGACACACACACACACACACAGTAGCTGAAGGGCCACGAGAGGGAGAGAGGGTGAAAGAGATGAGGTGCGGCATGGAGTCGGCTGTGGTTAAGGAAGCCAAATAGTTGTTGGCCCATTTGCCACAGTTTGCGGTATTTATAAATACACTGTTAAAGTGCGGCTTAAAAGACTTTCAAATGTTGACTGGCAACTTTTGATCTCATTTCGAGTTAAATAGAAACGCTATTTTACAACACTAATTAAAGTGTTGTGTTGCACTTAAAAGTAATGTGCAACACACTGAAAAAAATTCGCTTTTAGGTTTTTATTGCTTTTTATTAGTATTCAATTTATAAATATTTTGATCAGCAGATTTCTATCTTTTTCATTCTTAAACCGTTTTCTACTTCAATTATTTCCATAAGTGTAACTCAAATTCGTTGAGTGTTTTTGTTTTTTCGATTTTGTCATTTGTTATTTTTCATGACACTTTTTTTTTTCTCTACATTTCGATTGGTTTTGGAATTCTTCTCCAGCTTTTTGTAGGTAGCCTAATTTCAACGCTTGAATTGCTGTCCATAGCAACATATACCAATGTGTGTGTGTGTGTGTGTGTGACTAGACATAGTGTGGGTGTGTGTGTGTGTGTGTTAGCATGTGTGTGTGCCCAGCTTATCGAAGGCAGCATCGCAGAGTCAACAACTAGAAACAGCTGCCTCGAATGGGCCAACTTTGAAATGGAATGTTTGATTTTGTTTTGTTTAGTTTAGTTTAGTTTTTTTCTCTCTTTTTTACAGTTTTTTTCTTTTGCTTTTTAACCCTTTTCCATCTATGAACCTTTTTTTTTTTGTTTAGGCAATTGGCAATGCCAACTAATCAATCTTCAAGCACAAATATCAAAGACTAAAAATTGATAAAGTGTTTAAAGTGCGGGTTTAAGGGAAAGGGGTGCCGATCGTGGTGGGGGGAGGGGGGTTTTATTTGAGTTGCGCCCATGTTGCTAGTTACTTGTTGGCCAACTCAACTAGCTGGTTTATTTGTATGCAAGCCCAAGTGCTGACAATTTAGCTTAGAATTCTTTTATGCGCAGTCAGTTAACTTTCCTCTTGTTGTTGTTGTTGTTGTTGTTGCAACAGCAGAAACCTGTTTCGAATGCATAATTGAATTGTCCAATGTTGTTGATGATGTTGTTGTTGATAATGTTGTTGATGTTTGTGGATTATATAATAACAACAAACAGCGGCAAGCGCATAATTTTATTTATTGTTTTTTTTTTTCAATTTTCGCTTTTCGCTTTTAAATTTCTTTGCTTTCTATGTGCAAAAATTGCAATATTCCGCATGCCACCAAATATATATGGGGTATGGGGTTTGGGAGGCGTGGCATGCAGTTGCAGTCATCCGCTTTTCCGCTTCCGCGCACCGTTGCATTTTCACAATGACGTTGACACAATTTGAGCTGTCAACTAATTAATATGACTCCAAAATGCTCTTTGCTTACTTTAACACCTCTCTTAAAATTACTCTCTCTCTCTCTCTTTTTCTTTGTTTTTGCAGCCAAGAAACAAAATGGCGCGGCCATACGCACAAATAGTTTGGGCTCCGGCACCCGCACCCCACCCCTCGAGCGCAAAAGCAAGCTGAGCGCTTTGGGACGTTTCTTCAAGCCGTGGAAATGGCGCCGAAAAAAGAAGAGCGAAAAATTCGAAGCAGCCTCCAAATGTAAGGTTTTTTGATATATATTTTTCCCACTACAAATTTTCAAATGAATATTTAATAAATATTTTTTTTTTTATTTACAGCTTTGGAGCGCAAGATTTCTGTACGTGCCAATCGCGATGAGTTAGTGCAAAAGGGCATTTTGCTGCCGGAGAGTCCGCTGGGTAACATACCAGAGCCGGGTAAGTGTGATGAAGGGACGCGGCTGTGAAGGGGTTGAACATAACTCTTGAATTTAAGATTTGTTTAAATTTAACATTCAATTTAAGTAAAAAAAATCGTTTTATTGTTGAAACTCAGTTTATTTTTATGCTCTGCGGAAGCACATTTTAGATAAAGAATTTGCGAGTTCTACATTTATATTTATTGCTATTTGTTTACACTTAAATTCTAGTTTGAGTAATTAATCACTCATTTGTCACATTATTGTCAGACCGGCATAATTATTTGCTGTTTTTCGAAGTGTTATAATGAGCAGCAGTCTGTGGCACATATAAAAAGTTGCGGGACAAAGTTGACAGTTTCAGCAAAATGTTTTCATATTTTTTTATGCCATTAAAATGGTTGAATCTAGAGGCTTTAGAGGCTGAAAAATAGAATATAGTTTCTAGCATATGCTGCGCAGATCAAGTTTATTTTATTTTATCGATAACTGCGTCCGTATCTCGTTTATCGATAAATTTTTGTTAAGCTTTTTGCAGTTTCAGCAATGCTGCAAAATATTACTCAAAAAATGTTGCTGGAACATTTTGCGTCGAGCTCACTCGACTACAGCATTGTTTATTTGTGTTCAATATTATTACAAGCAATATTTTTTAAAAAAACATGCTTGAGTTAACCATTGGCTTCTGTCTTTGTCCCATTCTCATTCCCACTGCAATTTGTTGAAACAAGCAGTAAACTTTTTTCTTAGTTGGCTAACTGATTGAGTCAACAAACGGAAATTGGCCATAATCCACGCACGATTTAGTCGACGGCCAAGTCAACCGTTGAGCTTAGCTGCAGAGTCACGCAGCTGGTGTCAGGTGCAAGCATTCGCTGCCACTTTGCTAAATTGTTTGCCTCAATAACGGAGAAAGGCCAAAGAGTGGCCAAGAGTGGGATGGACGAGAGAGACGTCAGTGTTAGTGCTGCAACAGCTGGAGAGTGAAGCTAACACTCTAGACTATCTACGGGGCAATGTCGCGACTTTGCAACAGTGCAACCTTCCCCGGCGTTGGCAATTAATCAAATGGCTAATTGTCAGTGCGAGACGTCATCGAGCCGAAGCCTTTCTACGATAAAGACGCACGTGAAATGCATTCAAAATCAATAACAAGAGGCAAGGGGCAAGAGAGAGGGAGAGAGAGAAATGAGTAGAGGCAATGATAAGATTGGTTGTTGTTGCGAGGGGGAAGAGGGAGGGTTGCTAAAACGAACCTACCTCAAGTTGGATTTGCTTGAGTCAGGCAAGTTGGGCAAAGCTTGGCGCTGCCACTAGACAACAGATGGCGCCAGCTCGGGTGAAAGTTTTTCTTCTTTTTTGCAAGTGAAAGCTTTGGGCGAGAAAGTTGAATGAACGAAAGAATGAAAGAGCTGTGCTTAAAGCTCGTCACATTTTTATGAATGGCCGCAAGTAGACACAGCAAAAAATAAAAGCTTTATTTTCAAATGTGAAATAACTGAAATCTAAATAAATATTTACGTTGTTTATAAAAAATAACATTAATTATAAATAAACTTTTAAAATTCTTATCTTTTCGTTAATATTTTTTTTTAGTTTTTGTATTATAAACAAAAATAGTTATAGCTGGCAGATAATCCTAAATTTAATAAACAATTTAATACAACGGCATTTCTAACAAATATTTAATTTTTTAATAATTAATTTAGTGTATCTTAATTTATATTTAAACTATGACTTACTTTTTGTTTTTACCTGATAGGCGAGGAGTCGTACTATAATACAAGTGGAGCTAATGCCAATGGCTCCCTACACTCAGCCGTCCACAATAGTAATTCCATTAATCAAGCCAACAATTCCATAAATGCCACCACTTATGGCAGCGCCCAGCAGCAGTTACAGCTGCAACAGTCGGGTGGCGTGCCCAGCTCCATATCCGTGCAACAGTTCAATGCAAATTCCATGCTCAATGGCGCCAGCCTCAATCAACAGAATTCCATGGCCAATGGCTGCCTCATTTCGGATGGCGCCTCCTCGGACACATCCTCGATGAGCGGCGGAGTTCCTCACTCGCAGTCGGCACCACAACAGCTGGGCGTGGGGCAACAGCCGCAGCAGCAGGGACAGCCCCCACCGCTCACACCCCTCGCTCAGCATCATCAAGCATTGGCTCAACAGTTGCAGCAGCGATTCGCCATCAGCAATAATAACGGTGAGTTCGAGAATTATTTAAATTAAAATTGGGCTGAAAAGTGGGGTGTTTACATTAAATTTATTGCTTTTTGCAAATGTAACTGTCGTGCATTATATTTACAGTAAATTGAAATGTAACAATTGAAAGGGAAATATTTTTATTTACTTCCAAAATAAATTGAAAAGTTTTGCTGACTTTTGTTAAATATTTAAAAAGACGGATGAAATATTTATATATTTATATAAATATATATTTAACTGAATATATTTCGAAGAAAGCGAAAACCGTTTTACTTAAATAAATTTAATAATACGGTGCAATTTTATTGCAATTATTATTGCAATTTTATTGCAATTATTATGGGTTGGGAAAAGTACAAGAATTACTGAATAGATTCCGAATAAATAATTATACATAATTATATTCTGGAATATCAATGAACTGTTGGAGAACACTTGTGTTTGGACGAGTCTTACGAGATTTTTTTTTATGTTATTCCCTCCCTCAACCCATATTATTTTTATTTAATAGAAATACATAAGTCTTCTATATTTTATTAAGTTGCTTATGTTGTCAATTAACTTATTTATTTTATAAGTCTAATAATGTTTTCAGTTCACTAATTTCTTTTATAGTACTAAATTTGTCTGTTTATCAACTATTTCGAGAAATCACTTAAAATTAGCATAACTTCGCTGAAAACATTGCATACTTTGGGGCTGTGCCACAAAGCGATAAATATCGTTGCCTACTTTTAAGTGTTTGGGCGGGCAAAACTCAATTACAGAAACATCAACAATAGTCGTAAATTTAACGCGCTTTAAGCCAATTTGATGCCAGCTAATGCCCCGAAAACAGTCAGTCAGCCTCCCCACACACACACACACATACACATATACACCAATATGTGTGTTAGTATTTGCTTTGCTGTTGTTCGAAAAAAATGCTGTCAGCATTTGCCGCAGCTTGCCAAATAGTCAGCTAAAATGTTAAACAAAACACAAACAAATTCTTAAATAGTTGTAGTGGTAGTGTGACGGGAGGGGGTGTTGCACACATTGTTGGCTATTTAAACGGTAAACAAACAGCGCTTCTGTTGCGTTCTCTCGCTCTCTCGCTAGCTTGCTCTCCCATAATGAGCTCTTTGCATATTTGATGACTATGAAAATATTTAGTGTGCTTGAAGCTTTTTGCCATTGCGCTTTGTGTTTGTTTGTTTTTGTTTTCTTATTTCTGCTTGTTTTATGATGCGACGATATCTGCAGCTTTAATAGCCGGCATGTGCTTCTTGCTGTTGCGCGCAGCTCTTTCCTCGTCTTCGTCTCCTTCGCTGTCGCCGTCGTCGTCAACGTTCTAGCGACGCGCACGTTTTGTGCTTTTGTTTATTTTGCACTTGATTCGCTGAGAGACAACGAGAGAGAGAGAGAGAGCGAGTCAGTAAGAGGTAGTGAAGGTGAGGAAGGGAGAGCGAGCGTATGCTCTCTTTTAGTGCTTACGCTCTCCACTGTTACTTTTTATCATTGCTACTGCGTCGTTTTTGTTGTTGGATTTTGACTGAATTCGACTGGTGGCGTCGCATTTTTATGGCAAACGGTTTCTGCTGCCTGTCGGCTCCGTCATTTCCTATGTTCAGTTAACATTAAAACGCAGCCCGCTAGAGCAGCGCGTGTTTTTCTCGTCGCGTTAGAACAATAAAAAAAATGAAATAAATAATAATAATATTAATTATAAAAAAATAAATAATAAAAATAATACATATACACGGAAAATATGCGCAAATATTCGTAATTGTGTTTACGGTTACACGTTTTGTTTTGTGTTTTGTTTATTTCTTGTTTTTTTCCTGAGTGTCGGCCCCCCGCTGTCCGGCCCTCTCTTTGTCTGTCTCGCTGCCGCTCTCCTCTCTCTCCCTCTCTCTTTCTTTCTCCTGTGTGTCTGTGTGTGTGTGTGTTGAACAACAATTGTACACGTCTAAATATGTAATATTTGATAGCTGCAATTTTTATAAGTCATTCAGTCAGACGCCGCCTTGTTTTGTGCATAAATTCAAGGTGAAGCTGCTTTTCAAGAGCCTTCAAATTGTTTTTTCTCTAAATATTAGGAAAGGTTATTTTTGCATTTCAAAACGCTGCTGGTTCTAGTTTTTAGAATGTCATTTTGTGTTGACTTTTTAAAATTAGTTCTCAGAAATCAGTTGAGTAATTCTTACTAATGGTACAAATATTTTTGCTCGCTCGTTTTACCTTTAAAATATACCGTTTTAAAATAAACAACCCGCATTTAAATTTAAAAGAAAAGCGTTGCTGCAGCGTCAGCGAAATTGAAACGAATGCAATTACAATTGTATATTGAGGCTTTGTCAACAGCAACAACAACAACAACAACAACTATAACAAGAATAACAACAGCAACAAGAGTGCTTTGAGCCTAGCCACTCGACTCCCACCACCAAATCCGCTTAAAAATAATAAAACCAAACAAAAACAAACCAGACGAGCACCAACGTCTAACGGTACAAATGACGAAAGGCGCACAAAGCGCAATGCCAAAAAAATATTTGTGTAAAAGGAATTTCTGTGTAAAAATGCAATATCAAGAAATGTGTGAGGGGGGGGGGGGGGGGGGGGCGAGGTGGTTTGGTTCTTTTGGGTTGGGTTGAGGCGTATTAAACACAAGCACGCAAAAAGCATTTTTAATTTGAATATGTGTGTGTGTGTGTGTGTTTGTGTGTAGAAGTAGTTGTTGCTGTGGTTTGCTTGGCTTTTTGGGTTTGTTTCGGTTGAGCAGCGTCTTAGTTTTTTTTATTTATTTTTTTTTGTTGTGCTGTGTGTGTGTGTGTTGCAGCGAGGAAGCAGGCAAGCCAGTAAATAACTTTAATTTGCCGTCATTCCACTTTTGGTTTGGTATTCGCCGCCTGTGCTGTGCTGTGTTGCTTACACATTACGCATACGCCGCGTTGGCCAAGTGGCTTTCGTGTGGCTGCAGAGGAAGCATTCAAATTGTTGCCTACCATTGGGCGACACTCTCGCTCTCTCTCTCTCTCTCATTCAAGCGAGCGCTCTCTCATTACTTGTCCTATCCTTTTTGCGTTTTGCCTTTTTACATTCTTATTCGTTGCGCTCTCTCGCTGCGTTTGCTCTCTTTCTCTCTCTCTCTCTCTGACTTTGTTTTGTGTTTGCTGCTAAAGTAAAGGAAAAAAAATAGAAGCTCAGCAGACTGTGGCTAATTTTTCGTTGTGTGCAAGTTAAAGTTTTTAAAAGTTATAAATAATATAAAGTGCATTAAATAGTTTTACAAAAATCGTGCACCTTTTTATAGTTGGCTATGTGTGTTTGTGTGCGTGTGTGTGTGTTTGCTTGGGTGTGTGTTGATTGCTGCACTGCGCTCTCGTTGACCGCATCTGCATCCTGAGGTCGTCCACCTTTTTTTTTTCCTCTTTCGCTGCGCTTTCGTCAGAGATGCGACGCGAATCGAGTGCTGTCTGTGTGTGTGTGTATGTATGTATGTATGTGTGTGTGTCTTCTGTTTTTTCCTTGCAATAGAAATATAAATGTATTTCACAAGTTGCTCAACTTATTTTTAATAGTTTGCTATCAAATTGATGGCTCTCGTTGCTCTGCTTATTTTTGTGTTGTGCTAGGTTAGAAAGCAGCAGTGTTGCAAAATGCCACAAAAGCATTCATCCCTCGGCAAGCTCATATCTTGAGGATTTCGCTGGATATTTATGGGTTTTCGGAACAGACTAGAACTATTATCTATAAACATATGCTCATCCTCTCATTAGTTGAATATTTTGTTTCATTTTTGTTGTATTTTACGTAGTTTGATTTCCGCTCGTTTCGCATTCTAATCTAATAAGATATGCTATTTTTATATATGCCGGTTCTCCAATAAAATCTTATTAGCTCGCTCAGATAAATTGCTTAACAGCCACTGCCAGATAAGCTCCCTATGTATACATATATATCTATATATCTATAGATTATACATATATATATATATATATATATATATTTATCTAGCCGCATATAATTGAGTCTGTGTGCGACGCCCACATTTGAGATAATGCAATTAGACAAGGCAGCCAACTGAAGTCAGTTGTTGTTATTCGAATTGAGATGTGGTACGTGGCAAGGAGAAATATTTTCCACAACAGCACTCTATAAATTTTTGTAATCTGAGTCTGTGTATCGTGTGTCTATTGCTGCAAACCATTTATTAAACATAATACCCAATAATATGTTGGCTAAAAGTGGGGTTTATTCAATTCGAACAGCTATTGAAATAGTTATTATAACTCTCAGCTTTTCTAGGTTTTTAAATTGTGCCACTAAATTAAATTTTAGCTTGAACAATTTTCCATTTACTCTTTTTTTTTTTTTATAAATTTCTTTTAATTTTGTTTACTCATCGTGATAAAAAAGTTCCATAGTTACTATTTAGAAATGAACTGGGTATAAGATTAACCCCCTACTCCCCCTCCTCCTCCTCCACCTCTGCTGCTGCTTGAGTTATCTCGATGAGCTGAGTCATTATTGCAAAACCAAGGCAAACAAAACGTTTCCAACTTGGCAATTAGGCTAGAAACTTCCACTCATTGATAACTTTTGATTACAAATGATTTAAAAAATTCATTAGCTACATTTTTACTTTAGAAATTGCCTTAAAAGTAAGTTGAGTTTTAACCAAGTTTGGGTCTGTTTTGCTATCCATTTGTTTACCAACTTTTTTGGTATTTGGCTTAAATGATGAATGACCGTATTAGGCCAAATTATTAGCTGCCTTTAGGCTGTTAGTATAAATGTTTATTGTTGTGTATCGATTCGTGCTGTGTTTTGGCCACCTGCGCATTTTCAATTTAATTTGCTAATTATATTGTCACTGGGCTGGTTTAACCTCATGTCGAAATAGTGTCAATAGACTCTGCACTGAAAAAAACTACAAAACCAAATTAAAACTAAGAAAAAATAAAATAATATATAATTTCGAAAGTTGCTATTTGTATTTTTTCTTGGAAACATGTCTATCAAAATTTGTTTAATCTGTCGTTTGTTTTGTTAAGTAAATTTCCAAACTTCGTCTATATATTTTTTGTTGAGTGTATTAAATAGACCATGTCCAGTTCCGTTCTGTTGCTGGCTGGCCACTCCTCAAACCTTGCATGACATTGGCTCGTTATCAACTTGGCCAAAAACACTCGTCTGTGTTTCCTGTGTTTCTGCCGCTATCCTTGATTCTCTTGTGTTTTGTTCTAGACGGTTTCCGTTAACGACACATGCAAATGAGTCTGTTTTAGCCAGTTGGTCACACTCCTCACACACACACACACACCCCACTCCTCACTCTTGCCATTCCTCGTGTTTAATTTGCTTAACAAATGTTTTGCAGCGTTCTTTTCATTGGATTTTTCCTCTTCCTTTCCGTTTCGCACATTAATTAGCATTTTTGCTCAGTGTTCGATTTATTATTGTCCGGATTTTGTGTAAACACAGCCAGCCCCAAAAAAAAAAAAAAATATAAAGAATTAACGAGTGTTTTTCATTTTTCATTAATAAATGCCCAAATGAAAGAATGTTGAATATATTTTTGTATTGCCAGTTTTTCAATATCTTAAAAATATTCTGCGAATTTACTGGAATTCTAAGTAAACAAATCTTATTGTTATATTTTGTATTATTCGCGAGTACTTTTTACGTTTAATCTCTCTCATGAAAATAAATAGTTGATCAACTTGAACAACACTTTAAACAATTTCAATATCAATTCAAGGCCTAAAGCAATTTCACACCATGACCAACTCAATTTACGTAATACTATTTCTGGCCAAACACTCAACTCTTAACTCGCTGATAACAATTTATTCTACTATATTTTTGTTCCAAGTTGATATGACAATTAACTGATAAAGTTGATTAATTTTTGAAAGTGCATTTCAAAGTCGCCTAGCTAAAAATTCACGTCTCTCGTTTCTTGTTTGCCTCAATTAAGAACACTGCTGCTGCTGCTGCTGCCCCCACAAGTGTTTTGTTGACTTGTTTTTGTTATTTGTTTATTACTTTTGTTGTTGTTGTTTTTGCTTGCTACCGTTTTTCGAGACGTTTTAAGACGCCATAAAAGTCGAGAAATGACAATGTCAATGTTTCAATAGCTTCGCTGCGCTTCTGTCTCAGTCTAGGCAGCAGCAGAGAGAGCGAGAGAGAGAGAAAGAGATAAAAAGAGAGAGAGAAATACTTGTGGGCGCCTTGCTTCGGTCATCAATTATATTTCCATCACCGTAATGCGAATAATAATAATAATAATTCCTCGCCAGACATTTTATTTGTTCTTTTTAATTATGCACAATTGCCGTTAAATTTGTCGCGCTGCAGCTTCCGGTATTCAATCTCCCCCTCTCTCTCTCTCTCTGTCTCTCTCTCTGTCTTTTTCTCTCAGTGTGTTTATTTTTGTTCACTTTCCTTTGTTGTTTGTCTCTGCTCGTTTGCCGGCCCATCCCCACATTGTGTATTCCAATTCCAATTCCAATTCCGAATTTCAATTTTCAATTGCTCCTCCAATGAATTAAAATTTTCAATTGAATTTTCGCTTTTGCTTTTTCTTTGTGTGTGTGTATGTGTGTGTGAAGATATCAATGAATGCAACTTGTCCGCCGTCGTTTCCCCTCTCTCTCTCTCTCTCGTTTGATTCTCTCGAGAAGTGCTCGTTTTTGGTTCCACATCGTGCCTGGCTCGTCAACTTTGAGATTACAATCTTTATCAATTTGTTCTCGGACAACTTACGTTCTCCACAAGTATCTTTTTTTTTGCTGCTGGTGTCACTTTTCTCGTTTCGTCTACAATTAAATTGTTGCTCAAACTGTGATTTTTCTCTCTGTGTGTTGGCGTGTCTCAATTGTGATCTGTCAGTGTTTATGTTATCTTGTGCTCTACATAATCTTTGTTAAAACTATTTTTGTCTTTTTTGACATAATAATACGATATTAAAGCAGTACTGAGCTGATCTGACCATAATCTTTAATTTGCTTCGAGATTGAATTCATTCAGCTTTTGTCTATATTCTTATTTTACTGGAAAAAAGTTTGGAAATATAAATTAGCTTTTTATATCCTCATTAATCTTTTTAGTCGATTTTTGTGCACTTTGCAACTGAAAATTAACTATTTTAGAAGAGTTAATCTGTGAATTAACCTTTGAATTACTTTTGTAGCAAGTTTAAATGCGGTTTAAAAATACTTATAAAAGTCTAAAGTTGTTTGCCATTTTTTCAAATCAACCCGTCAATCTGTAGTCAGCTTAAGGAAGTTTTCGAACATTTGCCTTGTTTTACTGTCACTTCTATAAATAGACAACCTTAAGTCAACTGCTGTTTGATTTAGCGTTTTTTAATACCTTGTTTGATGCATTTCTGACTGAACATGAGAATATATTGAATTTTAATTGGCCTTTTTTGGTTTTGTGTCCAGCGATTCTTTTTGTGATATTGTAAATTACATATATATTTATAATGGGAAATAACAAAAGCAAAAGCAAAAGCAAAACACCAACAAAAATCGCACAATCAAATTAATAAATTTAAAAAAAAAAAACCAAACGACAAAGCAAAAATTAAACGCACAAATGAAACAACAACTCAAAGAACAACATCAACAACAACAACAACAAATGCCGCAACGAGTGAAATCATCGAAGAGCATAAATTTGCCACAAGCAACGCACAAATATTGTTTGTTCGTCTTTGAAGAATCTGCAGCAATAAGTGATAATCAATAATTATAAAAATCCATATATGTATGTATATATAAATACATATGTGTGCTTATCGTTATACAAATCGAAAAGTGAAATCAAATTGAAAAATGCTTGATTAGCTGTGTAGACAAGTATTTGAACTAACAACTAGTAAATGTGATAAAAGTTGAGTGTAAATCAAAGTTCGTCATCAATAAATAAATAAGTAGGAATGTCATCTGCACAAATACATGCATACATATGTACATATATATTGGTAAAAGCAGCGTTAAACCGTTAAGTGTGATAACGTAAGCGATAAAAGCAGATTGCTTGCTTAATAATACATGAGACGAGTGCTGAGGAGAGACAAAGAGAGAGCGAGAAAGATAGAGAGATAATCTTTCTTCAATTCCCATAACTGCCATTAATTGATGCACCAATTCGACCAGACAACTACTAACGGTAAAGCGAACTTTAACACACAAACAACAACAATAACAACAAACGTCGCAGCAGCAAAAACAACAACAACAACAACAGCAGCAGCAACAACAACAACAAGCAGCAGCAGCTTAGAGGTGACATCAAAGCCACGCTGATGATGGGCTACATCATGGGTTGTGCTTGCTTCAAAGGTACGTATTACACATACGCACAAACACACACATGGACACACATCCATGTACAAATGTGTTTGTGCGAATTTGAAACGCGCATCGTTAGCATTTATGCCGCACTTCTTCTTCTGCCCCCCCCCCCCCCTCGCTCATTGCCTCTCTTTCTTTTCGTTCTCTCTCATTTGTCAACTCGGCGTCCCGTTTCCTTCCGCCTCATCTTCGCACAAAACAACACAGCACAACACAACACAACAGCAAACGCTGCAGCGTCTCCTCTGCTTGTTGTCTGTTTTGCTTTTACGCACTTTCGCATCTTCGCATTCTTTGCCGTGGCAAAACGTCATTGCCGAAGCGACGACGTCACAACGGCGTCGTATTGCTTGAGTGCATGCGCACGTGCTAAACCCATATACTCTCTCTCTCTCTCTCTTGCTCACTCATTTTATGGCAAACTATCGCACTGTTACTTTACAGTTTTATAGCAACAGCGCAGCTTCGTTCCGTTGCGACCGGCAGCAGCGCCGCATTTTTTATTGCCCTGTAAAATCAGTGTATGTGTGTGTGCTTAAAGTGCAAGAGATTTGCCTTGCCTTATTTTGCCCCCCCTTGTGTGTGCGTCTTCGTCTTTGCTGCTTGTCGTCGCCTTTTGCGTTAAAGAATTTAAGTGCTTGTGTGTGTGTGTGTGTGTGTGTGCGGGTGCGTGTGTGGGCAGCTTGCTCGACAGCCTTTTGAGTGCAAAGTGATTTTTTTCGGTTTCTTGTTGTTGTTGTTGTCTTTTGCACTTTTCTAGCGATTTGTTATGTGAGCTTAATAAGCTGCCAAGCCACAGAGGCCCTTTACAGTTATTTGGCAGTTTTGCTTTCAACTAAGATTTTTGCATTTTAAGTTGAATGCAAATTAAGTATTTAAATCGAGATTGCACCTGTTTCAAGTAAAAAAAATAAATATATTGAAAGCTGTGTGATTTATATATATGAATATATTTCTTATTACTTTAGATTTTATATGTATGCAAAAATAAAAACTACTTTTTAATATTTAGTTACCACAATTAAAATATTAAACACATTGCGCAACAGCAATAAAACACGTTTTTCTCATAGCTAATAAAGTAAATATTTATTGAGATAATGTTGCTAGCAGGTTGCTTATAATTATAGTTGTTAATAATAGTTGCTATAATTAAAAATATTGCAAATTGCTGCTGCTGTCAATTTAAATTCTGCTATTTGCATGAATATGTAACAATTTCTAGTGCATTTTTGCCGTGCTTGTTTTACAGTTAAATTCACACACTGTGCACCAAATGGTGGGCAAACACTTCACACCCCGCAAAGCAGTAACAGCAGCAACAACAGCAGCAGCAGCACTGCCCTGCCACTGCAACGCTTGTGGCACGCATTGTGGCCTTTAACCTTTCGTATTTGTGTGCATTCTCGCTTCGCAGTTAGTTTGATTCAATTGCAATTTGCAGCATCCACCATCGTGTCGCACTCAAATGTAGCAGCAACAGCAGCAGCAGCAGCAGCAGCAGGTTACAGTTTAGACATGGCAGTCTCAAAAGTGGGCAAAGGGATGAGGGGTGTGGGATGGTTGTTGATTGTGCACGACAAGTTCTGGCTAAGTGCTTCGCCCATTAAAGTATGCAATCATTTTGCGGTTAGCTGGAGAATCCTTCCCTCTCACTCTCTCTCTCACAGTCTCCCTCTCTCTCTCACTCTTTCTCGCTCTCTCTTTCTCTTTCTCTGTTTGCTGCCAAATTGCTTTAGGCTTTAGCTTTGACAATGTTTTGCAAAAATTGCATTGCTCTAATTTGATCGACGCATTTTTTTTTGATATTGTTTCTGCTTTAATCTTTCAATTATAAACAAATTAGTGGCTAGTTTTGCGCCCACATTCAATTTCAAAATGCAAATGAAAATAATAGCGTCAGATACAAATACCAATCTAGATGCCCCCCATACCCCGCACAACCGCCTCTCCCCCACACCAAATAGCCACCGCCTGTGGCAGCATCAAATAAATAAATAAATAAACAAGCGTTTAATTGAACCGGAAATTAGGTTTTGTGTGGGCGTCGATTGCGCCTCCATTAGTGTGCGTATGTGTGTGTGTGAATGAGTGAGTGTGTGTGTGTGTGTGTGAGTGTGGTTTTTTCCTATTAGAATTTATAGTAGACTTGCCGCATTCTTCTTGCTGTTGTTGTGTTTATGGCGTCAACTCTGCAGCTGATACGAGGGAAATCGCTAAGAGGGGGGCTGCGGTTTGGCTGGGTTATATCACACACCAGCAGGCAAGCTTCATTTAATGGCTATAAAAAAAAGATAAAACATATTTGAAGGGGTATATATTAATACTCTGTATAATTTAAATCAATATCTAAAATTTGAACAATAAAAAATCAGTGCATAAATTGATACGATTTAGGACATGTCGAAATAGGGTTAATCGTTCTTAATTTCCGATAAAAGTTAGTAATAAAATCGAGTTGTGGTTATTGTTATCGGCGCCTAGTATCGTAGTCGAAAAGCAAATTAAGCAGAGCTGCAACAAACTTTATGCTTTTCTAAAAAATGCTTGCAACAAAGTTGATGCTTGCAACAAAGTTGATGCTTGCAACAAACTTGATGCTTTTCTACAAAATGCCTGCAACAAAATGGCATCATTAAATAAATATTAATCTAAATATTTATTCAATCGCTTATTTTTTTATTTATTTATTTATTTATTTATAATAATTATAATAATTATAGTAATAATAATAATAATAATAATAATTATAGTAATAATAATAATAATAATAATAATTATAGTAATAATAATAATAATAATAATAATTATAGTAATAATAATAATAATAATAATATTGATATATTGATATATTGATATATTAACATATTGATATATTGATAAGAATAATAAGAATAATACAAATGATAATAATGATAAAATGAAAACAATGATACTAATGATAATAATAATGATATCGCATGTGCAATAATAATGAAGATTCTTATCTTTATTAGGACATTATCTAAGCACATATTCACTTCTGCAAAAGCATTTGGACTTATTAACATATTAATTCGAAGAAGTCTTAACACATTTCTGAGATTCTCGTTAAGAGTTCTGCTTGGTATTAGGATTTAGGAATTTATAATACAAATTTGTCGATTTGCCAAGCTTGTTTTTGTAGATCTTTTTGATAACATATCAATTAAAAGAATACATATTATTTTTCTATTTATTTTATATATATTTATATTTTGAAAAAAAGAGAGTTTAATTTAATTAAAATGTTACAAAAAAGCAGCTCATCGAGTATATTTTTTGATGTAAAACAGTAGACTAATAAAAGTAAAAGTAAAAGCAATAAAAGGAAAATCTTATTCTTAAAAGAGGCATAAAAATAACTCGAAAATAATTGCTTGTTTTTTTTTTTTGGTCTAATCTAGTTTTAACACATGGAAATTGTTTTTTATTGTCCTTTGTCCTGTGTCTTTTTTCACTTGTCGTGCAGCAAGGGTAATTACAGCAATTTACCTGTTTATTGTGGCATGTTCATGTTTTCGGCAAATCAGATGGTTTTCAACATGCTGCATGCAACACTTTCGGTTTTCATTTTGGTTTCAGTTGTGGTTTTGATGTGGCGCCTAAAGAAAGCAGTTTGTGGCACGTCCGTTGAGTACTTCAAGAAGACGAGTCTCAATGGTTTTGGGCTGCTCTATTTTATACGACGACGTCGCTTTCAGCGCTTTTTTTGGTTCCTCTTCATTGCGGTGGGCATAGTTGCTGCCACATTTGCGGTATTTATCACTTTGCTGGAGTTCTCAACTCTGCCAACTGTGACGGCTCTGTCGGCGTTGAGCACCGCAAGCGATGACATTGCATTTCCCTCGATTCGCATTTGCAGTGCGAATAAATTGAGTCGCCACAAAATGCAGCTCCTTGCGAGGGATTTGTCCAAATCGCTGGGCAACTCGACGAGTTATTGGCTTGAGGAACTGCGTCTGCTCGGGGGTTACTTTTATCCCTCGTCGGTGTCGGCTGCTGCTGCGGCCGCGTTGCAAGTGGCTTTGGGTGAACTTTGGCCACAGGATGTGCGTGCGCAGCTGCTGCAATTATCGCCCAGCTGCGAGTCCTTGTTGCTCGACTGCATTGCGGATGAAGTTGGGCACAATTGCTCGCATTTATTTCAGCTGACGCCCACCAGCGATGGTTGCTGCTGTGTCCTGCAGCATCCTGGCAACATCACGCAGTCGCTAACCCTTCGACTAAATGCCTCGCTGCAAGACACTTTTCGCATGCCCCATGTTGGGCCAACAACTGGCTTTTCCCTCCACCTGCCCAAGTGGCTGGGCAGGCTGAGTTTGGCGCCAGGCGTTGCAATATTCTTGCAGCTGCAACCCATTCGAATGTTGGCTGATGAGGCACAAATTGGCACTTATCCTTTGACCGAGCGTGGCTGCAATTTTGAGGCGGCACATAAGCAGCAGCTGCACTGCTTGCCACATTGCCATCTGCGCAACGCGCTTGCCACTTGCAACTGTGCCCCATTCTTCTATCACACATCTGAATTTAATCAGCTCAACTACAGCTATTGCAACCTGCAGCACACGGCCTGCATGCAACAACTGCTGGGTAAGTTGGGGCAAATAATTTTCAGCAAGAATTTCGAGACATTTTCTATATTTTAAATAAAAAAAAGATAAAAAAAAAATAAAAAAAAAAAATAATAATAGGCTTTCAAGCACATTTTGAAGACCTTTACTTTTAGCAAGAATTGGAAGAAATTTTATTATTTTTTATTAAAAAAAAACTAAATCAGATTTTTTATCTGACTTTTGCACACCAAAAAAAACCTTTGTTTTCACAACATTTTCTAGCATTTTGTAAATACCTTTTTTAGCTGGAATTTCATTTTATTAATTAAAATTATAATTTGAAATAATTATAGTTTTGTTCGGAATTTTGAACAACAAAGTTTTTTTTCTTTCTTTAAACTTATAATTCTTATTTGGTCGAGTAGATTTTTTTTATGGTTTTTTTTTTTTGAACTCGTGCAGCAAATGTTGAACCATTTTTGAACTTTTGAACCAGCTTTTTTTAGTTGAGCAATAATTTCGAGCCAGAATCGCGTTTACAACTGGGAAAGTAGCCTTTTTCTAGGGAAAATCTTATTACTTTTGGCAAATGAATGGCAAAATTATATCGTTTGTGCAACAGGCAGCTGGTCGCCTTGGAGTTGTGTGGAGTGTTTGCCAGCGTGCAACGAGTGGCGCTATGAGTTGCGCAAGAGTTTGGTGGGTCACCTGTCGCCCGGCAAGGAGGAGGAGAGTACGGTGAGCATACGCTATGGTGGACACCGTGTGCCGCTCTATCGCCAGCATGCGCTCTACAATTGGTACGAGTTATTGTGTGAGTTGCACGAATCAAGCAACATTTGCCACACATTGGCTGCAAGTCTAATTTGTGATTCAATCTTTGTTTTGGCAGCAACTGTTGGCGGCGTTTTGAGTGTTTGCATTGGCTGCTCGTTTATTAGCGGCTTTGAGATTGTCTACTTTGCGGTGTTTCGACTGTGGCACAACTGGCGTCAATTAGGTGTCTGATTATGCCACACACACACGCACACGCATACGCACACGCACAAGTGGCAATCATTTGTATACACATATTAAATATATAAAGCATACGCCATGTGTGACAGCAAATGAAATTAGTTGTGATTTATTTGGTCAGTCCGTCAACAGCTTGTTTGTGTGTGTGTGTGTGTGTGTGTGGCACATGCACTCAACGCTGAGAGACGCCATTCACATTTATCTTCATGGCTGCCACGCCTACTTTGCCGAAGACAGAGAAGAAGAAGAAGGATAGCAACAACTGTGCAACAGCCATTTGCTGAAAGAAAAAGTGCTTTATTTTAGTCACTGATGAAATGTTGCAACAAAAAAAAAAATAAGAGATATGCTTGTAGATATTTATGTCTATATATAAATAAATATATATATGTATATATATGTGTGTAGATATATATATATATATATATATATAGCTTAAAGTGTTGATCATCAAGGTTAAGTTGTCTGTGACAAGCACTTTATGGCTGCTCGACAAAAGGTCAATTGACGACAAATATGCGAATGTGTGTCAGTTTGAGCACACACTTAGACACACACACACTTACACACACACACATACCACACTCACACACACTTACACACACTTACACACACTCACTATTATAAATCGATAGCTCCTTTTGTGCTCAGGTGGCTCATGACCCAAGCATAACTGATTTTTATGAGCAAAATATAGATTATTTTTTGTGTTATTGCCATTTGCGGATTACAGTTACAAAATTGCTATTTATAATTAAGAACAAAATAAAATAATAAATATTTGAAATGTGTTTGAATTTAAACAACAGCAACGATTAATTATTATTATGTATCGTTATATCGATAAATATCGAAGCGATTGACTCCTCATTAGTACTAGTTGAATAAATATAAAATAAAATATAAATCAGAATTGTTTTATAGAAATCTGAGATGCATGTGAAATTTATCTTAATAGTTTTATGAACATTTTACACAAATAAATATAAAACAAAAATATTTATCAACAAGAAACCATTATAAATTTTATTATTAATATTTATAATAATTTTATTAATATATGTTTTTTCCTATTTTCTCATTGCAGGTGAGTTTTTGTTGAAGTACACACAAAATTTATTTATTCCCACAGCTGGGTAAGTTTAACGTTTGCAGATTTAAATGTTTAACAGCAGCTGTTAGAGCGCTGTTAGCTAACAGCTGTGATAGCTTTCTTACACGTGAGCTTTTTTGCACACAGGGTGCATCACCTGGCCAAAGCCGTCAAAGCTGTCAAAGCTCTCAAAGCTTTTGATTGCGCGAATTCTGCTTTTCTCCCATGTAAATCAACATTATGTGCAAAATCAATGTGCTATTAAATTCATGCGTTGTTACAATATTATTATTACAGTACCGAGTACTTAAGCCTGTCATATATATCATTTATAATATGGCAACACATCATTGCCAAATCATTGTACTCCTCCTCCGCCCCCGCCCCCGAAATCAAGCAGTCAGCTTAGCATCAACAATTTGAACAATGCTCTCAATTTTTCCATTAATATGAAAAACGCCAACTTATCAGGCAGCGTCATCGTCCTAAGTGATTTCTTCGTTTTGATTTAGAGCTTTATTCTTAACAGAATCCATAAGCGAGGGTTGTTCCACAGATTGTGGTATTGATTGAATATTAGTATATAATATATAGAATATTAAAACTAACGCATCAACGCGCGAAACGAACGAAAAATTTCTGCTTCTGCTAATTTGACTTGCTCAAGGATACACAAAGTATTATATATATATATATATATATAACATATGCACTTGCTCTCTCTCTCTCACTCTCGCTCTCGCTCTCTCTTTGACTCCCTTTCCATCCTTTTCTCTTTCTCTCCCTCTCCTTCTGTCTTCTGCCTCATTTGCATAATTGAAATATGAAATTTTTGGTCGTCAAGCATATAAACATGCCACATGCCACTGCCCACAGCTTGCCACACATCTCACACTCAACCACAACTACATGCGATTTGCATAAATAAAATTGTAGTGTCCTTTTTTCTGTTTTTTTTTTTTTTTAGTTTTGTCTCTGTCGGTTTAGTCCGGCTGCTGCTTTTGTCATTGCCTGTCAACCTAAATTACGGCAATTTGATTTTGGCAATTACAACGCATTTTTGTGCAACAATTTGTGTGTGAGTGTCTGTGTGCTTTGTTCAAATCTCTACTCCCATCTAGATATTTCTCTCTCTCTCTCTCTCTCTCTCTCTCTCTCTCTCTCTCTTCCTCTCTCTCTTTCGCACTATTTGTGCTTTTGCTTAATATATGACTGCCTTTTTGGCATGCCCTTGCTGTGTATAATGTCCTTTTTTGTGATGATATGCGACACACAAAATTGAAACAGATAATATTAGTGACAAAATCGATATGCACAATAAATATATATTCAAATGTTTATTTATTTAAATTTTCTCATGTGTATTTATCTGTATTTATTTGCATTTTATTATGTTTAATCATTTAAGAGTATTTATTTTTATATATGTATTTTTTTTATTTATTTACATTTACTTATTTATTCACTTATTTATTTATCTACTTTATTTATTTACATATCTTTATTTATTTACATATCTTTATTTATTACATTTCTTTATTTATTACATTTCTTATTTATATGTTTTTATTTATATTTATTTATTTACATTTTTATTCATTTATTTATTTATATTTATTTATTTACATTTATCTGCATTTATTTATTTATATTTATTATTTCTTTGTATTTATTTATTATTAATTTATTTATATTATTTAGTTTTTTTTATATGCATTTATATTTACTTATTTATTTATATTTATTTAGATTAACTTATTTATTTATATTTATTTACATTTACTTATTTATTTATATTTATTTACATTTACTTATTTATTTATATTTATTTACATTTACTTATTTATTTATATTTATTTACATTTACTTATTTATTTATATACTTTATTTATTTACATATCTATATTTATTTACATATCTTTATTTATTACATTTCTTTATTTATTACATTTCTTATTTATTTGTTTTTATTTATATTTATTTATACTTATTTTTATATATTGATTTCCATTTGATATATAATCAACTAAATAATTGGCAAGTCTGCTAGAACTAATCTACTTTATATATATATAGTATTTTTGCTAATATATATGTGCCTGTTCAGCATTGATTTCATTTGCATTAATGTTAAAATTGATTCTTTTCAATAGTCATTAAAATATGATACTTCAAATCTGCAAAGGGTACTCAATCTTCGAACTGTTATCAATAGTTTTTTCCTCTGACAGTTTCCATTTTTTTTTTTTTTTTTTTTTATTTTGTTGGTTCTTGAGAATTTCAATTTCAGTTTCAGTTTTTGCTTCAGTTTCAGTTTCAGCTGCCCCATTGGCAGCCGTTTTTAACTTAATTATTTGCTTTGCCTTGGCAAACGGACAAACTGACAATTTGACAATTGCCTGCAGCAATTTGACAAATGATTTATAAATGTTGGTATCTGTTTTTTACACATGCCAACAACAAAATAATACGAAATGTTTTGGTCATGTCCTTTGTCGCATTTGTTTATTTGTTATTACCAAATTATCTTTTGTTAGCGGTGGCAAATCAGTTCCATCTTTTGGCCAGGTTACTTTGAGCCGTTTTTACCATTCAAGGAGATGCTTTGGTTTTTTTTTTTTGGCTTTGTGGCATTGCACAACTATAAATGTTATTCAGTTGTTTACGTTAGCTGTGTGTGTGTTGCCAAAATACGTGAGCAAAGCTAGAAATTCAATGTGCCACAGCAGCAGCAGCCAGGCAACCACAGTTGTGGCAGGCAGCAGCTCATAAAAATGAATTACTTACAGCGTTTCTCGCTGACTGTGGCAGCCAGCAACAGAAGCAGTAGCAGCAGAGAAGGGAGGGGTGTATTAGAGGTGGTGTGGGGAGGGGGCGTGGTGGCAGGGAGTTCTCGGGAAGTCAGTTCGCTTTGGTTGGCTGGTTATGCAAAATGTAAGTCCAGATTTCAAGGTTGCCTAATTTGTTTATGGCTTGTTCTTCTTCTTCTCCTTCATCTTCTTCTTTTTTCTGTGTGGCATGCAACTGAATACTTAATTTATAGACAGCTTTTATTACTGTTAAGCGCTGTTTCTGTTTGCCCTTCACAATGGCCAACTGAATTAAATGATTTAGTTTTTTTCTCTTCTTTTTTTTTTCGTTTTGTTGTTGTTTTTTCGCGCATTGTTTTTAATAGAAATTTAGGACAATTCGTTTAACAAATTTACAACTTTTTTCTAGTGGCTTAATTTTGCTTAATAAACCCAAAGCACTTTCACAAACTTGGGCACATTTTTTACATTGGATATTTCTTTGGTTTTTTGCAGCAGTTTGTTTTTTATAAGAAGGGTCTTTTCAGGCAGCTAAAAGAGATAAATAAAATTGAGTTGACACTTTAAAAAAAAACTTAAGTTAATTTAATTTTTTATTTTTAGCCATTTTTTCTGTTTGGATGGAAGTTCATCTTAAAAATGTATTTAAAAATATCCTAAATCATAGTTAAACTTTAAGGGGTATCTTCTAGTCAGGCGGGCAACCTTATTCCTATTCTCACGTGTTTTATTGGCGTCATTTTTTATTTCTAGTTGGGCAACAAATGTGGTTGCGGCTGCCTGTGGCGACAGGCCATCATTTGCAGTTCAAACTGATTCCATTTGCTATAAGCCAACTTACACTTAACTAGTCGTTTTGTGGCAGCTGCCCCAGAATATGTCCTCTGCCCAGACAGTTACCCATTAAGTATAAATCAAGGGATAAATTCTCATCGAGTTCTTATGCCACATCTTGCAACATGTTGTTTGCTGATTTGCATTAAAAAAAAATTGACAAATTGTTATTTAATTAATGTAATTCACTCTGAAATTTTGGCATTTCTTGTGGAGCTTCGACTAATTCAATTTTCATATGCAAATCGAATGTATATGGATTTTGTTTAGGCCATAATCCAAGCTGGCTGCCACCTTGCGGGTGCATTAATTTTGTCTTGTTAACTTTAAGTCGACTGTTTTAACAATTTTTGCAATTTTCTGTTTCCTTTCTGCTGGTTGGTTTCCCCCTCTATTTTTTTTTTTGCCAGTGTTGTTGTCCATTGTATAAGTCGTAGGACTTATGCAAATGCTGCCCTAGTCCTGGCAGTCAATCAAAGTTGGCGACGCCCTGCTGTTTGCCAATTCCCCCCCCCCCCCCCCAACAACATTGCCAGCAGTTTCGTAATCATCATCGTAATCATCATAATCATCATCGTAATCATCATCATGCACATTATCATCATTGTGATTGTCGGCATTGTGCTTTAAAATGGTTTTATTTATGCAACGACATGTTTCAAGTGAGCTCCTCAAGCTGTTTTCCTAACCAAATTTTCCATGCAAATTTGCACGTGGCCAACACTTGCCCCTCACCTTGCCGCAGCCTTTTCCCCCAGTGACGTGGGTGCAGCCGATTCTCTGGGTTTTCTCCAGTTACTGTTGCTGTTGTTGTTGCTGTTGTTGTTGCTGTTGCTGTTGCTGTTGGCTGCTCCTTGTTGTGCGCCTGCATTTAATTATTAAAATTTAATTCAGTCAATTTACACTGAAGCTACTATTTTTATGAAGCATACTTTTATGGGTCTAAAAATTAAGAAATTTTTGGAGTTCTGTAAGATTAAGTAGATAATCATGTGAAGAATAATGCTACGGACAGTCTAAGAAAAATGTGATACATATTTAAGTTCGTTCATTTTATTCTAAATATTTTCTAATATTATATATATTTCCTTATAGATATAATTATACATAGAGCAGTAACTGTTTCAAGAGTATCTCTCAGTCCAAAACTTTCAACTAGACCAATTTATGCAGTTTGTAAGCTTTGGCAAAGTTTTGGTTGTTTTTGTGTTGCCGCCTTTTTTGGGGCAACCTGTTTGATGTATAAAAACTATTTAAGTTATAGCCCGATATTATCATCATGATGATAAATAGTTTAGCCTTGTTTTTATTGTTGTTGTTTGTAGTTTGTTTGTTGTTGTTCTCGTTCGTCCTTTGTTCTGGCTCACTTGTTATTGCCGCTGCTGTTGCTGCTGCGCTCTCTTGCATTAAAATTTAATGACTTGCGTCACTCGCATCTTTAATGAAGCCCATCAACAAACCGTTGCTGTCGTTAAGAGAGTCAAAGAGAGAGCTCTCAGCGGAGTCAAAAAGCTTTCAACACGTGCACGTCACACAAACAATGAGAGGAAAAGAGAGCGAGCGAGCGAGCGCTACTATGTGTGAGTGCGTGTGGGTGTATGTGTGGGTGTTTAAGAGTGAGTGAGAGAGAGAGAGACGGCGTGCGCTTGTGTATATTCAAGTTCAAGTAAAAACATTGAACAGCACAAGTTCAGCTTCAAGGCGCAGGCTGCTCACACATACACACACACATACACATATACCCATACATACCATACAAACTTGTGAGACAAACACGTGCTGGCAATCTTTCTCTCGCTAACGCTCTCTTTCCACCTCACCCCTACGCGTTTTTCTCTTCGCTCTTGCTTTTCTGTGATTATGTAAGCAACGTTGAATTTTTGTTGTTTTTTTTATTTCACTTTTGCATTTTATCTTTGCCATTTGTCCTTTTTCTGTTTTTGCGCCGAAAATTTGTTCAATTGCATTGCAGCCATTTACTGTCTGTCCGTGTTTTTGTCGTCGATTTGTATCATTGTATTTATTTTTCATTTGCCTTGGAATCTTTACGGCCTGCGGATGTTTTTTTTTATTATTTTTATTTTTGTTATTTTATTTTGTTTTGTGCTGTTGTCCTTGCTGTAGTTGTTGCTGTCTGTGGTCTGTTGCTGCCTATCTGTTGTTGTTTGGCGTGTTGCCTTTGTTTGCCATCGCTTTTGGCTTGTCAATGCCACAACAACGGAAGGACGCCATTCTTTCTCCTGCATTTTGGCAGTTCTCTCTCTCTCTCTTCCTATCTCTGTCTCACTTGTTATGCTGTGCTTAAGGCAAACGTCAACCTATACTGTGGTTCCCCACAAACAAACAATATTTGTATTTATACCATGAACCCATTAAAAATGGGTAAAAAGGGTATAATGATTTTATTTGCAAATGTATGTAACAGACATAAGGATTTTCATAAAATATATTTAGTTCATTATCAAGATCAAAAATAAGAAACACCCAAGTTATGATGAAAAAGATATTTTCATATTGATCTCATTTTGACTAGCAGCCGCATGCATTTTCTGTATGCCCAAATATGCAAAGTGCATGTGTGAGAAAGAGATGCCATGTATACGGAAGAACCCCGTTACATACGATTGCGTATACGTATGTATGTATATATATGCACTTGTTTCTGGCCGGCCAATTAGGGATCAGTTCAGGCATGTGAATAAAATATGCGCTGCATTCTCTTCAGTTAGTTAGCCTGCTCTCAACTGGATGCAAATTTGTCAATCAAATATAATATATTTAACAGCTGTTTTGAGGGTGTGTCTTAGTTGAGTTAACTGAAGAACAGAATTTTTTCTTGTTTTATTTTCATGTATTTATTTTCCTTTTCACATTGTGATTGCTGTTGTTGCTCCTGCTGCTGCTTCCTGGGGCAACATGAAGAAAATACGTTTGACCCTGAAGGGGTCCTGCACGCGTTTCTCTCGCAGTTGTTGTTTTCCCAGTGAACTTGGCAACTTGATAATGTGCTCGCCATCATCTTACTCTTGATTAGCCTCGAGGTATTTGTTGTGCTGCGCATCGCACATATGATGCCGATTTGGCATTCAATCAGCGTAGTTAATAAAAGTATATATATATATATATATATATATATATATATATATATATATATTTATTCTAAGATATTCTGGAATTAGTTGCAGCTGCTTAACAAAGAAAAACCACATAATCCTTATCGAATGTGTTTTTTTTTGTATTTGTTTTCATATTATTTTGAAAAGATAGAATTATATTCATCATAACCAAAGGGCTCTTACATAACAATATTTATTGTTTCTCTTTCAAAGTTATACCAAAATAAATACAGATTAGTTTACCTATTTAATTCGAAAATTCTCTGAAGATTATTCATTTAGTTTATAATACCTATTTATCTATAATAATTGATTACTGCTTCATTTGTATACCTCAGATTTATCCCTGACTTAACCAAATTGAGCTCAATTGGATCATTTCATTAGTTTATATGCATCATTTACATTTGCTAATTGAAAAAAAAACTGTAGAAGAATGTTCAGTTTGTGTTTCATGAATAAATTTACGTGTGGTACTTAAATTTATTCACATATTTTGTTGGCTCGTGTCGAGAGGCGACTACAATCATTGCCAGGGACACAATAGGTTTCGGGGGCACTGTTATTTTTAGCTGCCACAGAAAGGACGACCTTCGGCCGATGTGTGCTGCACACATCCTTTTGGTAGTCACGCCAGCCCCCCCCCCTCTGTCCCACTCCAATCCTAGTGGGCTCATAATACGGCAAGCTGATTGCAAAACTGAAAAACGTTTATCGCACACACACACACACACACACACACACACACACAAACAGACAGGGATAGATACTGTGACAAAAACTGAAATGAAGTGTTGACAATGCGGCAGTTGGCATTGAAATACGTGGCACAGGGACACACAGGAAGTCACCATGGCAATGCGACAGACAGCGCGCCAATAAAGGATGTGAAGTGATGCCAGGAGGAGGGCTCAAGTTATGACTTTGCTGTCACACGGAAAGTTTTCTAGTTTCCTCAAGCACATCAAGGTTCCAGACAACATTGAAGGTAATGTTGGAGAGAAAGAGAATGACAGAAGGAGAGAGTGAGGGGGAGTCGTAATTGTGTTGTGTTGCAAAAAAAAGTTTAGCTACAAGGAAAAGCAATTGTCTGCTCTTCTGGGCGTTCCTAATGAAGATGGCCCCCACTCTGCTGCTGCTGCTGCTGAAGCAGATGCTGCTGCTAATTTATTGCCTTTTTTCTTAGTCGGCGCATTTTTACTTCATCCCACGCATTTTTCTCGAGAATCTCTCATTTCCTTTAGTGTGTTAATTATCTTTGCTTTCGCTATTTTCTAATTAAAGTTTATAACTAGTTTTTACCGTTTTGCCACGCGCAACTGTCATCAAAATGTTTATTACAAAATATGCAACAGGCAAAGAGGAAGAGAGAGAGAAAGAGATGGAAAGAGACACAAACACGGATAAAAATACAGAAATGTAGTTGGCCCTGGCAATGACAATATTTCCTGCATTGACGCACATAATCCCTTCAAGCTACAGGTTCAAACTGCTGCACGTCCATTCTTCGCTCCGCCCCTTTATCATTATTCTTCCCAATTTTGCATGATTTCAATCAGACTGTATGCATAAACAGTAAAAGGACAACAATTTAACTGTGTGTGTGTGTGTGTGTGTGCGTGGGAGAGAGAGTGCATTTCAATAGGTGTGTATGTGTGTGTTTGTGAGTGTGTGTGTGTAGCCGGGACAACAAATAGGCCTAGCATAAACAAATCGCAAAAATAGACAGCGTAAGCGTGGGATAGAGGGAGAGAGAGAGAGGAATAAAGAGAGCGAAACTGAGCTAGTTGAAAGCTCGCTCAGGCACAAAGAGAGCAGAGCTTTTTGCCCTTTTGTCACCTACTCTTTAAATAGTGGGCAAGTTTAGTTAACCGGAAGTCGATTAAAATAAATTTCAGATAAAAAGTAAAAAGGAAGAAAAATTTTAAATTTTTTAATATTATAAGAGCTACAAACTTTTAATAAATACTGAATGTATTTAAAGATGAGCATTTTCACTTGAGTTTGAATCTTTTTTATATTGAAGATTTAATTATTTATAGCATAATGAAAATGGCCGTTAACTAGAAGCTATTAAATAAAATACTGTTTTTATAATAAGCTGCATTTTTTACTGTTAGTACAAAAACCACTTTCCTTGTAGACATACGTTTATAAAACAATGTCTGCATTTTACTGCTTAACTTTTGATGGCATAAATAATTAGTTAATGGCTTCATTGTATATGCCATTAAATTGTTTATGGTTCATAGTTTATAGTTGAGTTAAGTGGCCATTATGCGAAAATTATGTTGAGCCATGTCGAAGAGAGACGCAAGCATTAAACTCGCTTGCTCTCTTTATCTTTGGCAAAAAAAAGCTCTCTTGTGCTTATCAGTGACAGCGACAGCCACAGCCACAGCCACTGGCAGTGAGGCAGTGTGTCTCAGTTGGCGTCGCAGTCGCTGTTTGGTTGGCTGGCTGCTGTTGTGTTATTCTTGAGTGGCTGGCCGAGTGTCATGAAAAGCATTTGGACGGCATCCGTTTCGCATCAGTTTGTTGGCAAATCTCAGACGCGTCGGCCGCAACAGCAAATTTCTTCGACTAAAACGTGCAACCAGCTAAAACCAAATAGCAAAAAAAAAAAAAAAAAAATTAAAATAAATAAAAACAGACAACAAATTGCCGTTAATGTTGATAAATTAAATACAAAACAGAAAAGAAAATAAATAAAAATTGATGTGATGTGATACAAAAGACAATTTGACGCGTTGTTCTTTTCGTTTTGATTCAGTTCCTTCCTCCCCTTCATCCTCGGCAAATTGGTTAGATTTGATCGAATTTGTATTTTCTTTGATTAATTTCCCATAGGTTTTTACGAGCAGTTAAACACAACGCGGCTGTTCTGTGTGTGTGTGTGTGTGTGTGTTTCTGTGGGTGTAAAACTCATTTTGTATTAATGCTTTGATATTGATGTGTCCAATGTTTATGATTTCTGTTGTCGTCTAATAAAAAGTATATCAACAACGCCCACACCAAAAACAGAGAGCGAACAAGAACAGAATTTCTACAAAATACTCGCCTCGAAAACAACATTTTGCCATTGGCCGTGAATGAAAGTGAATTCTGTTTTTTTTTTTGTATTTTTTTTTTTTTTGTCCACAACTGGCGGCAAAAACACATTTATTTTGTTCTAACAATTTTTGTTTGTCTCTTCACTGAGCAACATCATCAACATTAGCATCATAAAGTGCATTGACTGTGCCCAGAAATTGTAAAATTCAAATAAAATATAAAGACGGAGGCACAAAGTCAAGGTGCCACCGCACATTAACGGGAATTTATTGTATATTCAACACATGACTAATTAACACATAAATACATGCAACCAGCGCATTTACATGTCACATTTAATTAATTTGAAGTGGGTTTCAAAAATTGTTTATTCTTTTGCTTGTGAAAATCAAGCATAATTTATTAACTTAAGTGCAAATTCACACAAAACGAAAACATTTCAAGTTGCAAGTGAAATGAAAATTTAATTGTATATTTAACCCAATTTCCATTCATTTGAATACATTTTCAAATTAGTTAGCCACAAATCCAACTGGTTAAATTAATCTAGAATAATTCTAAATTGAAAGTTTTTGCCTGCTTAAATATTCTCATATAAGCTGATTAATTGCAATGCAAATTTAGATTTTCCTGTTTGTTGATTTTGAGCTAAGATTAAAGTATTCAATTTGAGCAAACAGTCAAATCCATTTAGCCAGCTACAAACACAAATATCAAAATCTAAACTAATTTGAGTACTTTCCAAATAGTGTCAAATTATGCATGGCAATCAAAGTCAACTTATTTCAATTTGTGGCAGGGATTTATAACACACACACACATATATATATATATATATACTGTGTATTATATAAACTATTTCGGTATTCAATTAGAAGTTTTGGTTTCCGCACAGTCAAAACAAATAGCAAAATCATGCAAAAACTTGTCGGAGACTTGGCAAATTGACGGACCAAAAAGACCTTAACTTTTACAATTAGTGAATCGACAGTTTTTGTCAAACACACTCAAACACCCAATACACACACACACACACATTTGGTAGACACACACTATGTAAAAGTAGTTTTGTCTCAGGATTTGGGCATTTGTTTGAGACAATTGCCTGCCATTATCCAGTGTCAATTCCAATCTCCGCCCTAACGAGCAACCATTAGTATACTTTCTCTCTCTCTCTTTCTCTATCTATCTCTATCTCTGTCTATCTACCTTTAATTTGCTGAAAATTATTATTTACAGGCATGTCACTTGAGGAAATGTTGCCGTTTCCCTGTCTTTTCCAATTGAGTTATACTTTTTTTTTTTTAAATACACACCTGGGAACACAAAAAGTTTTTTTTTTTTTTATTTTCTTCTTCGTTTTATCCTCATAAATAATAAGTTGGGCATCCTGGCAACCATCTGCCCAGCACAACATCCTGATGGATCCTTGAGCTAAGCAGGCTTATTTCACCAAGCTTCACCCAAACCCAAGCAGCTTTTCTGTTAAAACACTCATTCTTGGGACTTACGTGACTTTTGTGGCATGCGTCGTTTATTGAATACTTCTGTTCTTCTGTTCTTCATAATTCCTGCGCTTACCGAGTGGATGATGGCAACAAGGGCGGGGTGGGGTTGCGGGGGTTGGGGAGTGTGGCATCATTGTGTTGCGCTGCGAGTGAAATTAATGAAGCAGTTCATCTGACACTGAATTGATTGGCTTATTACGAAACACAACTTGAGAGCTGTGCAGCTCTCTCTCAGATCTTAGCTCTCAGCTCTCACAGAGACAGTTCGCAGGTTTCGAGCAAATGGAATTCTTTGGAACTGTCCTCCACTGGATGTC